>VDFB02290747.1:0-66221 GCA_007258455.2 Sequoia sempervirens
TAACCAAATGTTGTTTATAGGGACTATTGAGGCCCTTAATATTCCAAGGGCTTATCTTTGCAATCAAAGAAAATAAAAAAATAGAACCACCTTGATTCTGTTAGGGTAGGGGAAGCCACATCCCTAATTACTTCTCCATAGACTTTGGCCTTGCAATTGAGTCCAAGGTCTTTTGTCTTCCTGAAGCCACATCATGAATAGTGACTTTATTTTGTGTTTCCTTATAAGAAGGTCTACCTGTAACCTTATTTCCTCCTCCTACATCCAATTTCTTCTTCTTTTTTGACTTACTGTTAGCTTGAACCTAGTCCTCATCATTAGCTTCTTTTGAGGGGGGAGATGAGAAACCCAATAGTGCCATTGAATCCTTTAAATTCTTCCCTTCTTTCTAATAGGGGTAAACTATCTCCAGAATGTTTCTGTGGAGAGGGGACAAGGGAAAAAGAGTATTTATCTTGACCAATTTGAGAGACTATTTCACCTTCCTCAATAAACTCAAAATTATCTTCAAGGGGGTGAGTGGGGTTTCCTACCATATCTAGATTTATTTATAATCCAGCAAGGGGGATTTGTGTTGGATTTGCCTCTTTATCCCTTTCCCTCACAACTTGATACACTTCAGTAATATTATGTTTACTTTCATCTGAAGAAACCACTTCCAAACTTTCCTCTTGGGGCAATTCTAAAGACTCATGTGGGATATCCAAAGTATGTAGAATACCTTCATGTGCAACGACTTGTACCTCCATATTCAAACCTAATACAAGGCCAAAAACCTTAAAGGCATCCATAGTACCACCACTATGCTCCTTCTCAACGACGGTTGAAGGAGCTACAATATCAACTGAAGGCTCAATAGTGACATTAGATTGAGTAGAAGACTTTTTCAAGGAGTTGGGATCCTCACTTTCGCTACTTTGAGGCCTCCTATTGCAAGTATTAAGGAGATGGCCAAATTTTTTGCATGATTGACAAAACACTCTAGCATTTTCATATTCTAGAGTTTGAAACCAGTTACCAAACTTTGACTTTAGGACCACTGAAGTAGGCAAAACAGCATTAACAACCATATTAACATAGATCTGAGCAAAGACCAATCGAGAATTCTCTTGAGTGATCTTATAAACAGTCAAAATGCTACCAAAGGAATTGGAAATCCCCTTGAAGATACCTAAATCCCATAATTCTAAGGGTAGCCTAGGTAGGCATACCCACATAGGGGTGATAATGCCCAAATCAATAGATGGGTCAAAACTCGGTTTCCATTTGCACAGTGAAAGAAATTCTTTAAACCAACATCAAAATCCCAAGGACCTCCTATGAGAACCTTTATCATATCTTCATACAACACAAAGGTAAAGAGGAAAATGCCTTTGGACATAGCACTAATAGAAACACTTCCTTTTAAATTCCAGTCAAAGTGGACCCATTGCCTTACCTAGTCAATATTTAGGTGGTACACCAAGAATTTTCCCACCAATGACAACTTAAGTCCATCCATTGCCTTAATCATTAGTGCTTTAGGAACATCAATTTCCCAACCATCTACTGAACAAGAGACAAATTATGTATTTAGCCTAGCCATAGATGGAAAACCTCTACCAACCAGTTTGTCCACAAATGAAACTAGATCTTCTTTAGAGAAAAAGGACTCCAAGCCCAAAGGGGGCGACAAAGGTGACTTGTTAGATGTACAAGCTGCCAGTTCCGCAAAAGGAGCAATGATGCCAGAAAGGGTACCACAATTGGGGAACAACATTTTTGGAAGCAACAAACTTGGACATTGTACTAGGCTTGGGAACAACATTCCTGGATGGAGGATCCTTGTTGAGCCCCCCACCTAACTAGCCCATCAATCAATCAATCAACAAGACCCGAAAAACCAGCAAAAATTCAAAAAAACCAATCAAGCAAAATTTTGAAATGTTAAATTATATGCCACCATGTTGTATCCCACTATAGAAATACTAAACTTGCTTACTAGTTCTAGCTTCAACGACAATAGTGACTGGCATTTATATCAAACCTATTTAAGATTTTTATTAAAAATAAGGATTTAAAAAATATGACAATGGACAATTACAGTTTTAAATATGATATAAATATAAATATTAAAGATGATATATATTTTAAATTTATGACAGTAAAAAATATAACAAAGCCCATAAGAATAAAAAATATGCAGTCATTTTTAAATAATTTTAGGTTTATTTTTAATTTATTAAAATGGGCTCTTGTTTTTATTATAGAACAACTCCATTAGATTTAAAAAATGTAGACAAAGGATTAAAATAGTTTTTTCATTGAAAAAAAAAGTAGCTCTTAAAGCTATGTTATGGAGAGGAAGGCTTGAAGAACTACATTATAGTGATTATGTTAATCAGTTGTGGACTTTAAAAAAAGTTCATTCAGTCAATTTTATAGAAACATTTGAAATTAATGTGGCAGTTTATTTATTTATTTATTTTATGAAGGATTTTATGTCATCCATGAGTTTGTTTTGCTAATTCATACAAAAGCATGATCATGTGCTGATATCTCTTCGACTGAGAGTCGAGTGCCAAGTTGTATCCATAACATTAAAGCTAGACACACTATTATGGTGTAAATTCACAAATGATACAACACATATAATATTGTAATGATAGAAAATTTTAAGAAATAATAATATTAAAACCTTGATAATCCAATTAAAATTGTAAACCAAATTCCACAAACAAAATTAGAGTGTTGAAGGGATCATAAGAAATATGATGGCTACATACAAAATAAGGTAGAAAAGAGTGTATTTATATCTTAGATAAGTTTATTTTGAGCATTAAGAATAATATTCCCAAGAATGAGATTATAGATTGGGATCATGATTCAATAATAACACCTAGATGAGTGGTAGAAAGAGAATTGGGAATTAATTGAAGTTTGTAGAAAGTTAACATGAAAGATTGCATAGTAAGGAATGCCCCACACTTGGAGATAATTAAGTAGAGAAGGAATCAAAAGGGAATTTGTTTCAAAGAGATAAGTAAGAAACATAAGTTACCATATGAATTATGGGTACATAGAGAAAATAATAGTCTCAAGCTAAATGTGAGTTTTTTATTAGATAAATAGGGGAAGGGCCTTGAACCCATTACATGAGAAAATTAAAAAAATAAAGAAAAGATTTTATCATACCATAAAATAGAAACAAAAAATTGACACCCAAGTCAACCTCAAACTAGTCTACAGAAACCAAAATAACAAAAAACAAGAAAAAAACTTAGCAAATAGAGTTATAATCTTCAAACAAAGTATCCAAATATCCCTCGCATGTAGTCTTCTCCTCCTAGTTCTCAATATTCATTTTCTTTTTACCCAAAAACTATATATCTTTCTCCTTACTTTTCTTCTTCTTCTACTTCCTCAGCTTTGACTAACCAAAAATTGTTCTCATCACTACTTTCTTCACAATCCCATCTATATAGTCTACACAATCCTTCTAATTGTATTCTCATTTTTTTTCTCTGTATCTTGGAGATTATTAATGATGGGAAAAGTATACTTTCATTTGTTTCTATAATTTTTGCAATGTTTTTTATCCTACATTTTTCTTTCAATTCTTTTTATTTTTTAGAAGAACAATGTCATCCCTTAGGGAGTCAACTGAGCCATCCAAAATTTGGTCTTTTCTTTGCATCTCTCTCATGTCTTTCAGATTCCTTTGTTCTTCATTCTCTTCTTCATTCTATTTTTGAGGTTCATTATCTTTCATTCCATTGAAGGGTGATAACTCCAAGTTATCATCCCCCCAACCATATTCACCTTCTCCTCTTCCTCTTCTTCCTCTTCAACCTCAGCTTTGTGCTCCTCATCAACTTCATGCTCCTTATCCAATTCTCAATCCATTTGTTCATGTTCATCTTCTTCTAACTCTCTGTCCTCCTCTTCATACTCTTCATGATTGTCATTATACTCCTCTTTCTCTTATTCTTCTTGAAGCATAAAATCTCCAAATTCCTCATCCTCACATTAGTCTCTTTTTCTTTGTCAAAAATTAACTTCATACCTTTTTTATCAGTTATATTTTGAGCAGTTGATTCCTTTACAAGCCTCACAAACCTCCTCTCACTAGATTATTGTTTCCTTTTTTATTTAGACCAATCCTTCTCAAAATCCTTGTCTTCCCCATCATAAATTTCTATATCTCTTTTCCCTAGTTCATCTCTGTTACAAGGGACTTTCACAACTTTAGGGTTTTTGTTTCCCTTCTTATTATGGGGGCTTATAGTAATATTCGGCATACAAAAAATTCACTGCCAACAATTCACCGATGGAAAATTCACCGCTAGCAATTCACCATGGGAAAATTCACCACCATGACAAATTCACTGCCAAGTAAAATTCACTGTGGTGAAAAATTATCCGCATTAATATTTTTTAATAGTTTTCAAAATATATATTAAGAAATATTAATGCGGTTAATTTTTTGGTGAATTGTTGGCGATGAATTTTACTTGGTGGTGAATTTGTCATGGCGATGAATTTTCCCACAGTGAATTGTTGGCAGTGAATTTTTCATTAGTGAATTGCTAGCGGTGAATTTTCCTAGAGTCGTGATATTCTTTAGTAACTCATCGCCCTACTCTAAAGTGACCAATTCTTTTCTTTTTCGAGTAGAGGATGGGATAGTGTCCACAATTTGTTGCATGTCCACTAAACCCACATTATTGTTTCCTTTTTTCCCCACTAGGGTTTTTTGAGATAGGGGTAGAAGGGCTTTTAGTGTTTCCCTTCAATAAATTAGTAAATTTTGTTTGTTTTTAGAGGATTAATTTTTAAGAATTTTAATTTTCACATTTAACCTTTTCAGAGATGGGTTAATTGTAGTGGTTAAATTCAAGCTAAATTGGTATAAAGACATTATTAACCCTTGATGTAAGGGAAAATGAGCACAATCTAAAATACACTTTTCCATTAAAGAAAGTAAGTAAAAAGGTAGATTTACAATATTCCCTTGTCTTAGATGGTCTAAAATAGGAAAATGATAGCCATGCATAGTTTTAAATCATCCTTCAAGCATAAAATACTTCATAACATGTAAACTTATCATAGCCCACGACGTTGGTATATTCTCATGACTATTCCCATTTTGATACTTCTTGACTCTTTCACCATCTTCAAGGAATGCATCAATGAAGTTTCAGTATTTACCTAGTTTTTGAACTTTTGCACCTTAATCTATTTACATTTTAGACCCATTGCTTTCATTATAAGCTTCTATGTCACCTTGAAATAAACACCTCCAACAAAAACCTCCACAATCATCCAAGAGTTGACAAACATATAAATTAGTTTGTCATTATAACCTTTCATAGCCATGAAAAAGGAATTACAACCACCTTTTTCAAATATCTCCCACAGATCAACATTTTGTCTTAGCGCTTCACAAGAAATTAGTTTTGTTCTAAGTCTCACCCCCCATTGTTTTAAATTCACAAAAATTTCCACTAGAGAAACATAGGATATGACAATTACCAATACTTTTTTTTCCAACATAAAATCTTAGCACCAATTGCTACCATTCCTTGCACTTGATAACTCTTCCAATTTTTGTTTTCCTCACACTAGGGATAGCAAGGAAATATCACATCCCCAATGAAAATTATTTGTAGGGTCATCATTCCTTTGATAAGTATTAAAATCGACAACACCACCCCAAATATATTTTTAGTTTCTGCCTCAAGTAAAAATAACCTTCACGCTCATGCTAATTAAATCCCACTTCGTGGAGCCAATAATAATAAGTCTCTCTTAAATCATGATCATTAAAAATGAAAAAATCTATCACCATCCCTTCCAATTATAATGATGCCACCATGTCCCCTCATAATCATACTACCACGTTTAAGGCTTCCCATGTCACCAATCTTATTTCTAAGAAAATGATCCTCTGAGACAATTATTAATAAATGCAACAAAATTTCCTTTGTCTATTCATCTTGGATATATTATTTTTCTATCTTTAAAAAGTATCTCCTTCACTTTGAGTGGGATATTTTAATTGAGACTTCCAATAGTTCCAATCCCTAAAATTCAAACCTAAGTTAGAAACAATATTAGCTACTATATTTCCCTCTCTATAAATATGCCTTACCTCTATTTGACTAAAGCTTTGCATTATAGTTTTGCATTCTTCAGTCATGTTCTTGATCCTTCAAGGTGGAGAATTATTCTTAAGTAATATCAATATTAATTTTGGAATTTCCTTCTATCACCATCTTTTGAAAGCCGAACAATTTTATTCTTTTGATCCCTCACCAAATCACAATCACCTTAGCTTCATTATTTAATTTTCATCCTAATCATTTTAGATGCCCCTCAAATAAGTTTCCTTTATCATCCCTAATGATACCCCCAATGCATCATCTCTTGGGTTTCCTTTAGATCAACCGTCAAAATTAAGTTTAACCCATTCATTTCTAGGAAACTTACATTTCACATTGCTTCTCATAATAATCTTAGCTCAGTTCACCTTAGTTAGGTCCTAGTTAACCCCCCAATTTTTCTTAATTCTTAATTACATATATGAAGGAATTCTTCTAACATTTCTAAACTTCAAAACATTTTACATATATGAAGGAATTCTTATAACGTTTCCAAACTTCAAAACATTTGTATTCTCTTGACGTCCCTTTCTCATGCAAATTTAAACACCTCTACTATTTATCTTTTCATCTCTAAAGATCCTATTATTTCTCTCCTCCCAAAGACACCAGGCCACAAAAGGGGGGATTGCTTCCAAATTTCCTTTATGACCAGGCAAGAAAAAAGAGAACTTTTGTTCTAGCTAGTAACAAAACCTTTGAGAGTCAAAGGAAAAGTCCAATTATCTTAAAATTATTCAAGACCTCCTCCCAAACTTCTCTAGCAAAGATACAATGAAAGAACAAGTGATCCACCATTTCTTCATCAACATAGCACAAATTGCATATATTCAACAACTAGAAATCCCTCCCATTCATATTATCAATAGTAAGGATATTATTATGAAGAGCATCCCAAAAAAAGTATTTTATTTTAGGGATCATCCTATTCTGTATTTGGCTCCAATCAAAAGAAGGAATAACATTGACGTGCTGACAATTAATTTGTAACCTAATCTAATAGAAAAATCCCTAAAGGATTAGGACTCTAAACACATTCATATCTTCTTTGAAGGAACTAGAAATGAATGTCCCCTATAGTGTGTAGTAATTGACTAATTACTTCTTACAAACCATCAATATTTCCTCTCATCAATTGACTACTAAGTCTTTCCATCTAGGCTTTGTAATCTATTCTATTGTATATATACTTTTAAGATTTTTCCACTCATTCTAACCAAGAGATCCCAAATTTGGGAAAAGTTTTGGACCGAGGACAACAAAAGACCTCTTTCCACAATTTATCATTCTATAAAATCGCATTCAAGTACCATTCCCCATCCTCCAAAAAAGGCCTCATTTTATCATATTTTTAATTTTAACAAATTGTTCCAAATAATACAACCATGTGGGAGAGTAGGAGAGAAAAGAAAGGAACAATAATCCCTATTATCCAATTACTTAAAGATTTAAGAATGTGATTCCAATCCTTATTTTCCTCAAGGAGATTCCACCCCATTTTATACATCAAGGCCTTGTTAAATATTTGTAATATTTGTATACCAAAGTTGCCCTTCCTTTTAGGTTTACAGATAGTCTCCCAATTAAATAGAGAAATTATAGTTTTCTTCAATTCCTTTCCAAAGGAATTTATTCAGAATCTAAGTCTCTATCTTCTCAGCTATAAAAGAAGGGGTCTTAAACAAGGATAAATGCAACACCAAAATATTTTATAGAGAAGCTTTCAACACCTAAAATTTACCTGCTTGGCTTACAGTTTGTCTTTCCAACCAGACAATTTATTTTGTACCCTTTCAAAAATATTATTCCGGTAGTTACTAGACAATTTCTTGGTGGATAGAGAGAGACCTAGATAAATAGTAGGAAGGGAAGCCTATTGGCAGGCCAAGATTCTCACAATTTTATTTTGAAGAGTAGTCTCTGTGTTGAAGAAGCACAACATGCTCTTGTTATAATTTATATACTAACATGAAAATTTTGCATAAACATCTAGAATATTCTTTCAAGTTTTAGCTTCCACAAAAAAGGTAGCACCAAAAATGATAGTATCATCAAGAAATTTTTGATGTGATGAGGGAGGTAGAGAAGAAGCAACATTAACCCCTTTCAAAAAATTGGAATGTCATCTTCTGATTTTTTTTCAAGAACCTCGAACACAATTAGAAACAAATAAGGGGATAAAGGATCCCCTCATCTCAAACCTCTACCACAAGAGAAATAGC
The DNA here is from genome assembly GCA_007258455.2 of Sequoia sempervirens. NCBI lineage: Eukaryota > Viridiplantae > Streptophyta > Pinopsida > Cupressales > Cupressaceae > Sequoia > Sequoia sempervirens. The sequence continues at coordinate 8,366 of VDFB02290747.1, forward strand.
CCCTAGGTATTTCATTTACCAAAATAAAACACTTAGGAGTAGTCACACAAGCTTTGATTAAATTTAAAAATTTCCCTTGAAAATCGAGCTTGTTAAGCACAACTAAAAGGATGGGTTTGTCCACTCTATCATAGGCTTTATAATTATCTAACTTAAGAATCATTCCTTATTTTTTATTCTTCTTCATAGAATGAATGGGTTCATGAGTAGTAAGAATAGCATACAAAAAATGTATACCTAGAACAAAGCCTTTCTGATTGTTCGAGATAAGCAGATGAAGAAAAGGTTTAACCTTATTAACAATCAACTTAAAGAATATTTTTATAAACCATATATATTACAAAGGATTATAGGTCTATAATATATCATAGAATTGGCCTCTTATTTTTTAGGTACGAGTACAATAAAATTATAATTAAATTGTTTCAAAAGCTTACCTAACTTGAAAAATCCCTAGCAGCTCTCAGAAAATCATGGCAAACAATTTCACAATTATCCTAGAAAAAAGAAGGGGGGAATCTATCTAGGCTCGGATCTTTAAAAGAGCCAAAAGAAAAGATAAAACTTTTAATTATTCATATAATCTCCTTTATTATCTCAACGTTTTTTCTTTTCCTAAACATACTAGGTATCAATTCCAAAATTTCATGAAGTCCTCTTGAATCCTAGTTATTATCAACATAAGTATCTCTGAAAAAAGAAATTGTAGCTTCAACAATATCCTATTTTGAGCTTAGAATAGAGCCATTCGGAAGGGTCATAATTCTAATGATATTTCATCTTCTATATTTTAGGGTAGATTGATGGAACAACCTATTGTTCCTATCACCTTCAGATAACCATTGAATTATAGATTTTTGTTTCCAAAAGATCTCCTCTCCTCTCATAAGTCTCTACCATTCTTCGCATAAATCTCTCCTTAGTACAAGTTTCTAAATCCTTGTCTCCTTTATCCATTCTATCTTCAATATCTTTTATCTCTTTTGTAAGTTGTTCTTTCTTAATAAATATATCTCCAAAAGATAATTTATTCTAGCCTTTAACTCTTCCTTTCACCAATTTCATTTTTTGAGTAAGAAAAAACATTGGAGTGCCCTACATAGGAGTATCCCACCATTTTGCAACCAAATCTTGAAAGTTCAAGTGAGAGGCCCACACAATTTGATACCTGAAGGGAAAGGGCCCTTTCCTTAAAGAATATTCCCACTAAAAAATAAGTGGATTATGATATGATACCATTCTAGGTTGAGCTTGCAAAGATAAATTAGGAAGTATATTCCATCCATTAAAAATAAAGAATCTATTCAATTTAACCTGAATTAAACTATTTCCTTGTATTCTATTTGATCAAGTAACTTGGATCTGCCTTGAAGTTCCACATCAATAAGCTCAGTATGAGAAAGAAAATCGGAAATTTCCACCATAATTTCTAAATAATCATCAAAATCACCCATATTTTATAAATGGAATAAAGGAGTAATAAAATCCCCCTCCCAACATCCATTTATCCTACATAGACCCCTTATCAAATTAGAGATGCTTTTCAATAAATGTTTTCTAGAAGACTTAGAGTCAAGTGCATACATACTGAGAATATTTCATTCATTATTATTCAAATTTGAGAAAGATTTCATTCAATTATTCTTGTAATGGTTTACCTTTCTTCCCAGAACTCTAAGGAGATTCTAAAGGGTAGCAATTTTACCAGAAGCACCATCAAGACCTGACTAATACAAAATTCAACAATTTAAGCCATATTTTACCAACAATATGAGAGATTCGTTTCAACCATCTTAGCTTCATGTATTAGAAGGATGTCCACCTTATTGTCAATAATACAACTCTTGATAAGATTTTTTATAAGGACTATTCAGTCCCCTAATATTCCAAGAAAGAATATGCATAAAAATACCTAAAGATAAAATGAAAACAAACCTAACATTAGCTAAAGTAGTCAATTGATTAAAGAATGGGGTAAACCCCATTCTTCTTCTAATTCATCATTTCTTCAATTTATTAGACCCTAAAATATTTTCTAGGTTCCTTTACTTTCTTAGAGCCACTTCTCTAGTTGTCTCCCTAGATCTTGTTTCCCTTTATGAGGGCCTTCCTTGTGTAATATCTCCTCCCACATTTGGCTTTTTATTTTTCCTCTACTTTCTACTTATAGGAGACAATTCTTCTTCATTGTTATTATATATAGTAACCCCACTTGGAGAAGGGATATCATCAACACCAATTTAACCTAGCAGAGAAAGAGAATCTTCCAAATCCAAGCCTCGAGCCCCAAGTTCTTCATTATTTTTCTAAATCCTTGATTGTCATCCCTGACCATTTGACACTTCAACAAACCTTCCTATTTTTTTACAATGCTATCCTAATTTTTTGAGAACAAAATTTCCCCTTGAGTTTCCCTCACCAACTCCCCTTCTTCCATCTACTTACTCACTAAGGACTTCTCTTCTAATTCCTTTTAGTCAATAAATCTTTCTTGTTCTTCAACAGGTCTTGATCCCCTCCAAATTCTTTCAAGGGGCCTTCTTTTTGTTCTACACATTCAACTTGTTGAACTTTGTTATTTGTTGCAGAACAAAGTCACTTTTACTCTTTTAGGCCCTCATAATCTTAATATGTCCTAAAGAGGGTTCAATCTTCTTTAAACCATTTTCTTGGGTAGAAGTATCATTAACCACCTCCACATATTTATCCTATATTTTTAATGAAGACTACTCCTTTATGGTTCATTTATCATTTTGATTTACCTTTTTTGACACACATCTCCTACATTTATCCCTAAGATGACCATATTAGTTACAATTATAACAAAAGAGGAGCATTTTCATAAACTATAGGTTGGCCCCAATACCTATATTTTGACTTCAATATTATATAAGTAGGAAGAGCAGTATGTATAATCACATTCACACACAATCTAGAAAAAATTAGTCTAGATTTATATTGTTTAACCTTATCAACAACTAACAGATGACCAAAGGAGTTAGAAATTCTCAATCTTTGTGCTTCTCTTGAGTTTGTTACTTTCACTCATATTCCTAGGGAGTGGAATGGTGTTGTTGATTGTTTGGCCAAATGGGCTTCTGATCATATTTATGATTGGAATTTGGTTGATCGGGGTCAATTACCCCTTGATTTGTCTCAACAGTTGGACCATTTGGTGGAGCTTGATAAGGCTATGTAATGATTTGGCTCTGTATTTTCCTCTTGTTTTAATAAATTTTTACCCCTCTTTTATGTAAAGGTAAGCTAGGAAACTTGATCCAAGTGGGAGTAGTTGAACCTAGATGCTCAAAAGGATCGAATCCAAGTTTCTTTTTACATAGAGAAAAAGTATTCCTAAACCCCTTGTCAAACGACCAAGGACTCTTTGTCAAAAAATTTAACATATCTTCTTTATTGACTAAACATAACAAAAACAAGTCATCCGCCATAGCACTTATATCCACACTTCCTTTCAACTTCCACACCAGATCTGGCCATTTGCAAACCTGGTCTATATTTGGCCTAAAGGATAGAAACTTACCCACAAGAGAATTATCCATACTTGAAATCACTTCGTCTAAAAGATCATCAAGTGCATTGAAGAAAAATTCCTTCCTCTAAATGGGTCACCAAATGATTTGATCTTTCCATAACTTTTGGAGACCTTCCCCTTGTAAGTTTTTCCACCCAAGTGGAAGGGTTTTGGACATCAAAAGAAGATATTGTTTCTTTCCTATTGGCCTCAAAATATAAGGGACCCGTACACACTTCATAGAAAACATCATTAGATGGGGGATCCCTCATCATCACCCACATCCCACAACCCCATATCCAAAATCCCACTAAAAACAAGTTTGAAAAATATAAAATTTGCAAAGCATGTCTTCTATAATATTTTGTTTTTCTTCCCTACTTGGAAGGTTATACGAATGTTGTAACTAGCTAAATGTGAGTTAGAAGGATGAAGATTTCAATGTATCTTACAAGTTATGAAACATTACTTATTAAGGAGCAAATAGTATTAGAGGTTATGATACAAGAAGTCATGTAGGTAGTATATAGGTAATCTATAGGAAGCAATATTGAAAAGGGTGTTTCTACCTTTCAATTTGTAGTGTATAAATTATTTTTGAAGTACATTTTAATATTTTTTATTAATAATAATTATTTATTATGAATGTAGTATTTCTCAAATGGGGGAGGCCCTATTATTGTAAGGTAGTTAGTGTAGTGAATATTGTATGGAAAATATCTGCACGTAATCATGCCATCATCTAGGGGAGAGGGGCCCATAGTGGAGCACCCTAACTTTGTCTTTCTCAAAATCTTACGTGGAAATTTCAAATCACTCCCAATTTTGTACAACAGTTTATTTGGCAACTCATGTGCTTCTATATTTCGTTTTATCAGCATGCTTTTTGTTGAGGTATCCGAAAAGGCCCAAAAAAAAGTGAGACTGATAGTGGTGCACTAAGTCATGTTTTATTAGTGTGTTGATGTGGCATCACATGATTTGTCACTTTGTGTACTTTATGGATAAAAAGTGTTTTGCAATTGGATATTAAAGTGCTCCACTATGGGCCCCACTGAGGACTACTTCTATCCCCACTATTGAACCCTGCTCCATTATGGGCCCCTCTCCCCTAACCCCTCAAAGAAATGGGATCACATCATTTCCTCCCCTCCATGTTATGCTATTGTATATTTCTTTGGCTCAATGATTCCACGTAGGGTTGAGATGCATAACTCATATTATGCACTAGGCCCAACTCCTACCCTATGAGTTGAGGGTGGGCAACACTTATACTTATTAGGGTGATGAATTGTACTTATTCTATTTAATCAATTCAAGTTGAGGTAGGTGGAATATAATTAACTGTAATTGTGGAATTGGAGTGGGTTTGAAGAATGATTTTATCTTTTCTTAGGAATGTATAAAATCAATTGTAAGAGGATCTAGAAGAAGTAGATAATGTTGATCTTATTGACTTGAAACCCATTGAAAATGACAAGGATCTACCAAGTGGAGGGCCAATATAACCCTAATAGGCAAGACCTCTCAACTACCTACTAATTCCCCCATCGATAACATTGGAGTTGCCCTTGCTACATAATTCTAATCGTTTCTTTTTAGTTATGTTGAACAATTTTTCCTTATGAAATTATAGCAAAGAAGCTGCACTGCACAGAAAAATCATTCTACTTGTAATACCAAAACAATGGAAGTGGAAAAAATCAATAATTAACATCTTTTTCATATGAACATGTAACAAATGGATGGTAAGACACACTTCGATCGATGGCCTTGTAATCAACATTTCCCATTACAAGTGCCAAAACAGAAAGCAGGACAAAATAACAACCCACACACCACAGTCCTGTATTCACATACAAATTTACACCATTACAGCGATCTTCGATCTCCTGCATAAACTTCCATTATAAACCCATTACTCTGTGAAGAGCATGAAACTAGGGGCCTTTATAGGACACATTTCCCTGGCCAATTTTACTTGGATTACTCTCTACACTCTCCTCTGTTGTAAAAGCAGAGACGTTCCTTCTGCGAAGGGCTTGATTGGCTCCACCTCCATCATTTTGTAGCAGAATTTCTAACAGCGAGAGTCGCTGGACCCACCAAAACAGCGAGCTGCAGTGACGAATGTGCTAACTAAAGAGATAACGGAGGATGGTATTAACTTCATTCCAGTATTCAAGGTTATTAGTCATTTCTACAACATATCATCAATATATGTATATCGATGAAGTATTGCACCATTATCTATGTAACTAGTAATTATAAGAAAATATTTGAAGGAATTGTTATGATATTGACCATTATTTGACACTTTGAGATGAGTTGTCATACAAGCTAAATGTACTTATAGTCACTCATCCTTGTGTTTGAACTATTATAAGTAGATACTCCTTATACCTAGTAATTAGGAAAGGAGAATGTTATCATTTGGAAGTATTTAGTTGTGAATATTAAGTATGACGGTAGTCACATGTTTTCTATTTATGTTCCATCATGGTAACTACGTATGTTGGAAAGAATGAAGTTCTTATGGAAACATGACCTCTCTATGGTATCTTGTAATGTGACTAATCTATATATTATAAGTAACCCCGTATCAATGACTCTATATTGGTTTTACCAAGTAAGATTTTAGACATTAGCTATAATGTAATCACTATTTTTTGGAATTCAAGGAAGAATCACTTTTGAGGTAGGACTGTTTTTTCTGGGACCTAGAACTAAATAGATTTAATATCATTATAGAGAGGTGTTAATGTAACTTTAATTTTGAAATGGATAGGCTATGGACATCTTGGCTATTTGTGTATGAAAATTATAACGTATATTTTGAATTATATCATTTGAGAATTATAGTGAATTATTTGGGCTATTTATAAGCCTAGAATTCTATAGCTATCATAGATGTTGAACAAGTCATATTTGGAATTCTTTAATAGGTAATAAAAGAATTCCCTACATGTATTCTATTTTTCATTTTATTAATCTTTTTAATAATTTTTATTCCTTGAGGGGAAATAAAAAAAGCAATGGCAAAGAAAAGAATTTTAATGAATTGTTTGATCTGTGATAATGAGTTAAAGGTAGATAAATATTGTGTAATGGAAGTAATAATGGGATATATATATATGCGTGTACATGTGTACATACATACACACATATATAAATAGATAGATAGATAGTTGGAAGTTATATTAGTGTTGATTATATATATTATGCATTAATAAAGTTGTCTAGCTAAACTTAAGTAAACTAAGATTTGGGTGACATACTTGGTTTAGATGTATGTAGAATAAGTTAGTGACATACACATATATGGTGGATACAAACATACATACATACATACACACACACATACACACACACATACACACACACACACATAGATAGATAGATAGTTGGAAGTTATATTGGTGTTGATTGTATATATTATGCATTAATAAATCTTTGTCTAACTAAATTTAAGTAAACTAAGACGTGGGTGGCATACTTGGTTTAGATGTATGTAGACTAAGTTAGTGTTGGGAACACATGGGTGAATGCAAGATCTAGTTTTTATCCTAAACCTAAATAGGAAAAGGAGGAAGAGAGTGAGTTATGGCTAAGCTCATGGATTAAGAAAAAATCTAAAGTTGTTGACATAGACATTAACCTAAGGCATTTGTAAGCAAGGGTTGATAAGGCTTATACTTAAACTTAATATACCAAGTGATATGAATGACAATGATCAAAAGGGGGTAATATACATGATAACATTGTATCTATCATGCTAATAAGTGAGGACAAGGAGGCATAATGTGACTTGTTTATTCTAGGTTCCTATATTGGTCAAGTGACACTTGGAACATTGTAAGGAACTTGTAATGGTCAAGTGACACTTGGAACATCGCAAGGAACTTGTAATGGCCAACTAACAATTCACTCATGTGTGATATACCTAAAAAATAGTCAACTGACACTTGAAACAATGCATGGTGTCTATATTTACCATGTGACTCTTGGCTTATGTATTGATATGAATCTAGTCAAGTGACACTTGACAAATGTGTGGGTCTCATTTTTGTAAGTGACATTTGGCAAATGTATATTGGATGCAAATATTAGAAATTGAACTCATGGTGTCATAACTTGTTGACCAAAGACAAACATAGAGCCTCTAAGATAATAGGTTGTCAATACATTTAATATTGATGTGTATGGGTATTTGTAGGGGTCAAAATTATGTTTGAAATTAAACTTTGAAGCATGTCATGTGCTTTTTTGTAGATCCCTAAATATGAGCATTGATGTGTATGGGTATTTGTAGGGGTCAATATTATTTTTGGGAACTTACAATACCCACAAGGGACACACATCCCTAAATATGAGCATTTTTTGTAGTTTTTGTGTCATAATTTTCAACTTTTAAACGGTGTATTGGTTACATATTTAGTTCATGAATTGCTTATATTTTATTTTGATATTTTATTTCTATTAGTGGAAAGTTTTGGTAACTCATCAATTACCCTCAACTCTAACTTTAAGTTGCTTGGTTAATATTTGGGCCTAAAGTCAAGAAATCAATAGTTGAGAGTATCTCCAAATATCTCACTTCAAGATCAAACTTCAAGAGTCTATTAATATGACAAGTTTAGATAAATCATTAATATCCAATTTCAATTTTATGTCTCGAGAAAAAATGAGCTATTGATGAACTTTCCACTAAGTCATAAATATATGGTTTTAATAGTTGAAGAGGTTTGGGAGTAGTTTGTGTTTTGAAAGTAAATACTTAATACCTAGTGACAAGAGGATGAGTGAAATTATATCATCTTCGTTCACATCAATTTAGGGAGCTTCTAGACATGATTTGTACATATGACAATAACATGTAAATTTTAAATTTGATCACTTAATTGTTTTTTATTATTATCAATGTAAAAAATAATTCTATATTATTTTTTAATCTTCATTAAACCTATGCATTAATTTTTTGTAAAAAATTCCAAGATGATTTTTTTTATTTTTAAAATACACTTATCAAAGGTACAATAGATTTAATCCTTTAAATAATAGGCTTAAATATGTTAAACCTATATCTTTACACTACTACCACTAAAATGAAGGTGGGACCTATTGAAAAACTCAACTCAATGGTCAAAACCTAGTGCAAAGCGTGAATCATTCATATTATTCATGTGCTCAACAAGGAATAGAATAAGAGGGAATGGTATGATACTATTTTTTTTTAGTCTATGAAATGGTAGATAGTAGGTGCCACATAGGATGGAGATATTTTAAAATGGAGAAAACATAGTTTTGAATAGTGTGAGGTAGAAATTAAATATATAATTGCAATAAAAATAGAGAGGGAGATGCATAGAATGGTACATGGAAATTTAAAGGAATAAGTATTAGGAAAAAATATAGAATTTACAAAGGGTGGAGGACCTAGCTTGATTGGCTAAAGCATATTGTTTTAGATAAAAGGTCACAAGGTCTAGTCTCCCCCTCATCCTTGTGGTACCAGAGGGCGTGTCGTGCTAGCATCACCAGTCATGTGAATTATTTTTACTAGACACACTATAGTTTATAGAGGGCTACTTGATTCCTGTCTAAAAATATAGAATTTACAAAGGGTGGAGGACCTAGCTTTATTGGCTAAAGCATCTTGTTGTAGATAAAAGGTCATGAGGTCTAGTCTCCCCCTCATCATTGTGGTACCAGAGGGCATGTCGCGCTAGCATCACCAGTCATGTGAATTATTTTTACGAGACACACTATAGTTTATAAAGGGCTACTTGATTTCTGTCTAAAAAAAATATAGCAAACATGTTAGTAGTATAGAAATAGAAAGGGAAGAACCAAGTTTTCCACGATGTTGATACATTCTTCATAATAATTTGAAAATAAACCCCAGAAAAAGGAGTCACCCACCTTTGAAAGAGATTTACATATAAGATCAAATAAAAGGAGGCATCTATGTTGTTTTCTTTGTCTTATTTTAAATATATCCTAAAATATATAAACTATAAAAGAGAGCGAGGCTTAGGGTGTAGATATATGAATGATTAATAATCACATATGAAATATTTGCTACAACATTTTAAATATATTTATATTCAATTCAAGTGAAAACTTATTATTGAATTGTTTGTTCTATCAAAATTTATTTCAAGATTAAAGAGGGGATCCCTCAGATGGATATTCCTCGCTATCCCTTAGTGGGGAAAGGATCGGTTATTTGGGGTACGCTTAAAAAGGGGGCTGCTCTAGTTAAGGATGGCTTATTTTGGATCTGCAAAAGTGGGTTTGAGGCTCAATTTTGGTTGGATGCTTGGGATGGTTTTCCTCCCATTGTTTCTCAGTTTCCTAACCTTTTGCCCCTTTGTCAAAGATTCATCGAGGCTGGTTGGGACAAGGTGAGAGACTTTAAGTCTGTTTCTTCTCAAGGTCAATTAATGACGGCTAGATGGAAGAATCCTGAGGAGTGGCCTGTGGTTGGTATGGAGGAGGAATGTGCGGAATTGCAAAGCATCCTCTCTTGTAGGACTTGTAGTTCCCTTCCGGATGGAGATGTTTTATCTTGATTTCCCAACCCTAAGGGTGTTTATACTGTTTCCTCTGGTTATCAGGTGTTGTTATCTCACAAGCTGGATGGGGTGGAGGTTTAATGGTGGAAGAGTGTTTGGAACAAGTTTTCTTGGCCGAAGTGTAATTGCTTCATTTGGACTTTGGCCTGGAATAAGTGTTTGACCTGGGATAATATTCAGAAGAGGGGATTTCAGGGACCATCCATGTGTGTGTTGTGTGGTGATGGAGAGGAGGATTCTGCTCACTTGTTTTTTCGTTGCCCCTTTGCTCTGAGGCTATGGCACTTATGGTGGGAAGTTTGGAGAGTTCTATGTGTTCATGCTTCCTCTCTGGTGGATTTCTAGCATAGTCTAGGCAAACCTCCTACTACCGCATCTTTCTTATAGGATGTGTGGTATGTGGGGCCTACATTCCTTCTCTGGCAGATTTGGCTGGAGCGGAATCATAGAATCTTCCGAGGTGAAAAGTTGATTATTCAACAAGTTTGGCAGAGAATTATGGGTATGGTTCGGGAGACTATGGAAGCAAAGTGTGAGGTAGGTTTTCCCTTGGAGAAAGAGGATGCTAAGAAGATGGAGAGATTGGGACTTTAGGAGTTGTCTTTGGCATCAGCTTGTGTCTGAAAGGGAAGGCAAGAAAAAATGAAAGTTATGAGAGTGGGTAAATGGTTTCCCCCTCCTACTGGAATTTTGAAGATTAATACTGATGGTTCCTCAAAAGGAAATCCTGGGCCTGCTGGAATTGGTGGAGTTGGTAGAGATTCCACAGGCTCAGTGGTCTTCTTCTCTTCTTACGAGGGGACGAAGACCATTAACCTTATGGAAGGTCTGGCGATATTCTCCGCCCTTGAACGGGCTTATGCTTTGGGGTGGAGAAAAGTTATATGTGAGTCTGACTCACAGGTTTTGGTTAATTTGCTTAAAGATCGGAAGGTGGTTGATGTCAGTTGGCAGTTAGCTAGGATGGTGCAACAGATTCTGCAGATTAGCTCCTTGATGGAGGAGGTTTCTTTTGTCCATATTCCGAGGGAGTGGAATAAAGCAACGGATTGCTTGGAAAAATGGGCTTCGACGCATCTTGATGGTTGGAGGATTGAGGGGTGGGATCAGATTTCCCAGGATCTTCGCCATGAGTTGAACAAGATTATTGTGGAGGATGGCGATGGGATTGGTGATGGATGATGTTGATTCTTGCTTTGCTTTATTGTATTTTTGCTCTCCTGGGGTTTAGGCCCTTGGCTTTGTTGTAATGCTCTTTTCTGATTATCAATAAAGTTTTTACCCCTTTTTATTAAAAAAAAGTTAGTCAATAATTATTATAGGGTTATGTATATATTATATTTTTCAAGTTAGTGATAAAGTTAGGAGTTTGATAAGGTTTTATATATAGGGATTATTAACCATTTTATTCATATGTTACATGATTTTACCTCCTTGTAATTTGTTTTTTTGGGACATATGTAGTCTATAAGTCCATAAAACCATTATGAATACATATATTGACAACCATTATTAGGAATATCTTTGTGCATAAGCTTTGGTTGAATCATATGGTCAATCAATTTGTATTCACTTAATAAAGATAATTAGGAACACCCTCTTAAGCTTGTTGAGTTAAGTGTAAAAGAGTTATCCCACTCTTGTTGAATTGGTCTTTTCCTATCCTTAGTTCAATCATATATTTGTATTCTTCCACAATTGACTTGATCCTCATATCTAAGTGTTATGTCATTCCTTACAACTAAGAGTTGCAAGAAAAATCCCCAATAGAGCACTTCTCATATTTATTTTACAAAACAATATTGTAGAAGGTGAATAAATGTACTAGCATATCTATCTTAAGAAAAATCTATGTAAAAAATGTCAAGAGATATTGTTCCCAACACCTAAAAAATGATATATTTTACATATTTTACATAAAAAGTGTTCAAGATAGGTAATGCTAGTTTGATTAAAGGGTATGTGCAGGATCATGATGGGCCAAAAAGTGGCAATATGGTGGGTATTTGTAGGGTATGTGGCTGATGACTTTTTTTTATCCAAAATTAATGAAATGAAAAGGGTTTTTAAAGGAGATTCTCAGCTTTCCACCAATATAAATTATGTTTTACTTTGAATTTAATAAATAATTATTATTCATTTTCTATTTGAATTACGACTAAAGTCCTGATTGATAGGTTGATTGAAAAAATCTATAGCTTTCAAACGGTATCACATTTTTTGAATCAAACATGTGTCACATTCTATGCTTCAGATACTATAGGATTTTAAAAAATGAATTTCATGAAGTTTTGACCAAGTTAAGGTGGTTAGACATACATTTTTTATATTTTTTAAAAGTTGTAATAAAAAATCATAATTAATTATTTACTTGGAAAAAAATTACAAAAAATATGCATCACATTGGGACATGAGTCCTCTACTTATATCTAAAATCTTATAAAAAATATTATTATTTTATTGTGGTTAGGGTGGTCCAGACACCTACTTCTTATTTTTCTTTGAAATTTAAGTACTATTTGAAATTTCAAATTTTCACCAAATAGATTTTGTTTTTAAAAAAATAAACCTAGTAGTTTAGAAACTACATTCAATTTTCTACAAATTCTATTCTTACATATTTTTGAAATAATATAGATAACTTATTCAAATTTTTATGTCAAGTTGCCTAACTCTGATTTTTCTGATTTTTTTGCCACTAAGGGCCTGGTTTTTCCATAATGATCTTGCACATACCCTAAATTTATTTAATAAAAAATTTCTTCTTATAAATAATATTAAATTTAGTTTTTCAATCATTTATTATTAATTAAGAATTTCAAATAATAGAGTTTTGGAAAGATTATAAAAGTAAGCCAATGTTTGATCTTTTAGACTTTCATATAGATTTAGAAATTTCAAATATCATTAGATCTCTTTTTAACTAATTTTTATATGTTTCATACATAGATGGATAAATCTATTATTTTATTTATTTAAGAGTTATATTATTTTACTTTATATTTAAGAATGGGCTGATGCAAAAAGTTGGGTACATAAAAAGCTCAAAAAGTGGAAATGTTTTTGCTATTTTTCAGAATTTGTCACACTTGGACTAAAAATTTGAGGCACTTACACAATAAATCTTAAAAAAAGTCACTAATATGAAATTTTGAATTTTGAATCTAGTTTCCAAATATGTAAATTATTCAAATACCCAGATTATAGAAATTAAATTTTGATAGGGATCTATAAAAACCACTTTTTAAAAGTCCCTATTTTTTACCATACCAAGCATGTGTACGGACAACACTTTTTGATCCAAATTAAATTATTTTGCTAATTCCTTTTGAGAAAAGAGAGCTAACAACATGAAGTTTGATGTGGAATTTTTTTTGTAATTTTAGGTTGAATATTTTTTTTTTATTAAATTTTTATTGGCCTTAATTGTTGTTTTTAAAAATCAACATGTACGGACAACATAATTGGACCTAAACTAAACATTTTTTCTCTTTTTTTTTCATTGTGTAGAGAATTTTCTGAAATTTGATGTCATATAATTTTTTTACAAGAAAATTAACCAATAAAAAGTTATTAAAAAACAAAAAAAGCCTAATATTTCAAGTTTAAGGACTAGTTTGCTTAGAAATTAATTAAAAAATAGCAAACATAATCCAATCTTAATAAAAATATATATATTTGGAAAGTAGACATCGTGTTCTTTAATGGGTTTTAATTTTATAGATTGATTCAGAAAAAAAGCCCATCAGCCATGTTGTCAAAGTTGGACATTCTTTTTCAATCTGCCTTAGTTTTTTAGTTGCAGGTCAAAAGCTAAGGCTCAGATTGCCAAGCCTTCCCAAGCCTAAAACCAAGGCTAGATGTGGTGTGGGAATTCAACTTTTAAATAACACATGCATTATTTATTTACCCGTTGGGTAAAGGTAACACGTATGTGTTATAAAACGTGTACGTGTTCCTGAAACAAAACGCGTATGCATTTCTAATATAGTTGTTTTTCCCTAATTTAGAAAATACTGGTAAAAAACGATTTTCCTACAATATTCCTTTTCTGCAATACGGTTCGAAAGTATCATTTTATGCATTTTTTATTGCAAATTTGTCTTGTGCGGGGCATATTCTATTCAAATTATTTGGAAAAGACAAAGTGTAGGTTGAATTTTCTGAAGTGGAATCAAGTACAAGAACATTTTACAAGAAGATTTGGAAAAAGAGAATTTTTGGATGTACTCATGATGTTTTTGTACTTCAGAGTTTATAGAAAAAATGGTCTTCATAGTACATAGTTTATTTTGAATTTTTGGAGGTGGCAATTTGAAAATAGGTTTCTTGAATTATTGTTTTTGTCATCAAAGAGGGTTTGATAACCATGGGTGATAAGCAAAGACAAAAAAAAGATGTAGAAAGTTAATGACAATTGAAGAAATTCAAGCAAATAAAGATAAGGAGGCAAAAAGACAAAAGGAGAGAAGAGAAATGATTCATCAAATGAAAGATTTGGAAGCATCTAGATCCAAGAATGTTGAAAAGGAAGCCATGAATGATGAAATGAATGTAGATGATGCAAATGTGGAGATGGTGAATATGGAAGAAAATGCAATTACGGAGACAAACCCAACTATTCCTTCAACTTCAACTTTGAATGATATGCAAACAACTTCGGGCATGTCTTCAAATCCACCTCCCAATGATATGAAAAATGCACCTATTCAAACAATCTATCTAGGTGTGTGTTCAAACCCAAGTTTTGATAATATCGATATTGCTTGTTTAGATGAAGTTTGATGCACCATTGATGAGATCAATAATATTAGGGTTGAAACAATGCAGAAACAAAAAAATGATGAAATTATATCTTATGAGAATGCAAATGAGAATGAAATCCCTAATATTAATGAAAATGAGAATGAAATCCCTTTTACATTTGAAAATGAAAATGAAACCCCTTGTGTGAATGAAAATGAAACTCCATCTATGGATGAAGGTGAATTTTTTTTTTTTACAATTGAAACAGATGTGCTAGATAACCTTCGAGGTAAATTTTCTTCGAGACAAATTAGAAATTATGGAAATAAAATATATAAAATATTTTTTTATAGAAAGAAATTAGGATTCCAATGTCAACTCATGGTGCAATTGATGAGAATGTTGAAAATGAGAAAAGTGATGAAAAAATTAGGTGTTTTTGTAAAACCAAAAAAGAAAGATGATTTAGTAGAACAAGTCATATCTAGTGTTGCAAATGCTATTGATGTTATTGGTAAAAAAAAGTCGATCGAAAGATAAGAATGCGGCTCGTCGTGTAATAACAATTGTTGTAGTTGATAAAGCAACTTCAAATAAAAGAATGTTAAGTAAGATTAGTAAATGTATAAATTTAAATCCTAGAACTTTGATAAGAGTTGCTAAAAGAAGAGAAATTATTGAAAATGATCCTATTAATCAATGTTGAAGTTTTAGTGGTGGACTCCCAAGATCAGACATGAAATTAACTAATGAAATTAAATCTTTAATCAAATTTTTTTGGCATGATAATACAAGAGTATCACCTAACATTAGAGATGTCTTAAAATTAAGGGTGGGTTCCAAAATTCGTGAACCTCATCCAAAGCATCTCTTAGATATGACTCAAACTGAATTATATAAAAAAAAATTAGATGTTTCAATCTTACCATTGAATATTAACATAAGTCAAAGATCATTTGAAAAGTGTAAACCTTGGTATGTTAGAATTAATAAGCAACAAATCTCTTGTTGTAAGACTCATGTACAATTTCATTATTATTATGATATATTTTGATATATATGATGCACTTTGCATGCTAACCAAATTATGCAGGACATTTGTGGTATTAATATGCCACCTGAAAGAATCAAAGATTTTATAGCAGGTTTGTTTTGTGACCCCTCTTTAAATGGAAACTCATTTTTTTTAAAAAGCATGCATTTTTGGAGAATGTGATAGATGTGGTAACTTTTCATTATTAGGAGAATGTATGCATGAAAGTAGTTTAGATGAATTTGGACAACAATTAGTGGATGTAAAAAAGTTTAAAAATGTTGAGTATTCTTTAAAAGATGGAAAAACTGGAAAACGTGTTGAGCTAATTGTGGAAAAAGTTAGTGTGCATGCTTTTATTACTGAATTTAATTATAAGTTTGTACCTAAATATGTTCAACACTCTCAGAATGCTCATTGGGTTGATAATCAATTTCGTTTATGTAAAAATACATTCCCAATTGGAACTATATTTTCAGTTGTTGATTTTGCTAAAAAATATACTCTTGCTCCACAAGAACAAATTCAATCACAATATTATAATTCAATGCAAGTAGCTATATTTTGCTATATTTGTTCACATTGTTTATAGACATGTTGAAGATAGTATAGAAGATAATAGAATTTTTTTGAGAGAGTACCATTTTTATGTAAGTGATAATCGATTATATTCATCTGAGTTTGTACAATATTGTTTTGATATATTTTATAAAAATTCAAAAAAAAGAGGAATTCAAATGCTAAAACATCTCATATGGTCAGATAATTGCACGAGTCAATTCAAAAATGCTAGAATGTTTTATTGGTTATGTAGAGTTCATAAGGAAAATAATATCCAACACATATGGAGTTTTTTTGAAGCTAGTCATGGTAAGGGAGAACACGGTGGAGTAGGTGCATGTGTGAAAAGAGCTCTTGCTAGAGAGCAACTAAAATTTGAGGATGCTACGAAATTTAGAGATGCACACGCAATTGTGGATTGGTGCAATACCAAATTATCTACAAGAACAAGTGAGAGCTCAATAATTTGATGCTTCTTTCGGTTAATTGAAGAAAATGATATTTTTTTCTCGACAAAATTGTGAAACAATTAATGGATCTACAAAATGGCATTCGTTTAAAAGTTCAAATGCAAAACACATGGACAATATGGACAAGGGAGTCAGCATGCTTTTGTCAATTTTGTATTGTAGGTGATTGGCAGGCATGTGAAAATATAGAATGGGTCGAACAATGGCAACAAAGAGCTTTGACGCCTACATCGACACATGTTCAACATGGAACGACAATTGAAGATAATCAAGTGTTCGCATCAGATGATTATGATCGTGTTTCAGATCTTGTACAAGAAGGTACATTATTTATTGAGTTGAATTTTGTATGTATGCATGTTTATATGTGAATTAAATATAAGTCACTCTTTATTGAATTTTGTATTTATTTTTGCAGGACATGTGTATGTTGTTGTTGCACCTAAGGGGAATGAAGAGCAAACTTGGTTGGCTAGATGTGTTGAGAGAAAACATAAGTTGGTACATACTAGAGTGGATGATGACAACTTTGAGTATCCAACTGGTTTAGTGGTTGTTGTTGGCACCTGGCTTCAAAAATATTTGATGAGAAAGAATGGCTTGCCTACATTTGAAGATTATGAAAGACATAAGAAGATTATACATTATTCACATTTGATTTTGGCAACCAATATAAAACTAGTTAGATATCAATGGAGGCCTACTAATAAAGTTTTATGGACACTTTCAATGGATGATCATGAGACAATCATAGATGCATTACAAAAAAGAGAGGATGCAGATGGTACAATAGAGTAAATAAATATTGGTAAGTATATCTAGTTGTATATATATTTAATTGATATATATATATATATATATTTGTCTTTAATCATTTCCTAATTAAAGTTTTATATCATTTTTTGTTTCAGGTCTCCGAAAAATTAGATGCTTTACAAAAAGGAGAGGATATGCACATATATTACAATGGAATTTGAATCTAGAGACAGGTAACTATATATAGTTCTAGATACATTTAATTGATAGTATAAATATAAAACTAAATTTAAGTCATTTTCATTTTATAAAAAATTTATAATTGATTTCATATCCCCTTAAGCCATTCTCTTAAAACCCCTTAAGTCATCCTCTTATGTACCATTAATCCATCCTCTTGCATCCCCTTAAGTCATTCTATCAACTCCCCTTAATCCATCCTCTTAGGACCCCTAATCCATATCCTCATATATCTACCCTTAATTTGTCCACTTGCATCCACTTAAGTCACTCTCTCAACACCCCTTAATTCATCCTCTTAGGACCCCTCAATCAATATCCTCATATATCTACCCTTAATCCATCAACTTGCATCCCCTTAAGTCACTCTCTCAACACCCCTTGGGGTTTAAATTCATTCTCTCAACTCCCCTTAATCCACCCTCTTGCATCCCCTTAATCCATCCTCTTAAAGGACCCTTAAGCCATATCCTCTTACATCCCCTTAATCCGCAATCTTGCATCCCTTAAGTCACTCTCATAATTCCCCTTAAGCCATCCTCTTAGGGCCTATTAAGCCATATCGTAAGGTTCATGACATGCATCACCTTAATCCACCCTCTTGCATCCCCTTAATCCACTCTCTTACATCCCTTCAAGTCATTTTATCAACTCCCCTTAATCCACCCTCTTACATCCCCTTAAGCCATCCTCTTAGGACCTGTTAAGCCATATCCTAGGGTTCATGAGATGCATCCTCTTAAACCATCCTCTTAACTCCCCTTAAGGCATTCTCTTAAGACCCCCTTTAATCTATATATCCTCTTAGGCCCCCGTAATCCATCCTATGGAAAACATCATTTGAATTTGTATGGAATTTACTATATACTGTTCTTTTCTCGCATGAATTTTTTACTTAAATGACTCATAAAAATTGTAGTTACTTACATTAATTATTTTTGCAGGTTCTCATCAAGTCAGTCTACGATGTGATTGTTGAATTGAAAAACTATTTTATCAAGAGACTATGTAAATATCATTTTTTGATCTTCACCTAAAATTTGATAAGCTTTAATTGTATCTACATGCACATATATGTTTCATCATGTTATATAGTTGTATTAAACATCTTGATATACATTATGTATGTTTGTTCGATGCCAATTTTTAAATATCTTGTTCCAATTTTATAGATTATACATTTCATGTCTTCTATTTACCACATTTTATATAATTATTCAATTGTATAGATTATACATTTTATACATACATGGAGATAGTTTTTTGTTTATTGATTCAAATATTTGCTATCTAATTGGAAAATAATTAAAATTACTTGCCCTTAATTTATTATGAATATGATCTAGAAACTATTTAAGGAATGTTTTAATTTGTCACCTAACCATGTGATAAATTATATATATGAAATTTGATTCTAGATAAGAATTTATATAGTGCATGTATTACTTCAAAATTAGATAAAATATAAATATAGATATGTATGAGTGCATATAATCATGAAAATGAACATAACATGATCTCACAATTTACTGCATATATAATCATCATATTAAAGTCAACTGATATAAATAAACACAAATATGTTAATAGCATGTTCAAAATAAAACTAGAGATAGTCCATAAAATTTATATGTCAAGTCCAACACATATATTGAAATAAAATTAGAGATCTGTAGTCCATAAAATATAAAACCATCTAACTTTCAGGTTGATCGGTCAAATCAAGTCTCCTCTTTGTTCCATGTTGACTAGATGTACTTGCATCATGTTGTAAAAGAGTACAAGAAACTTGAAATTAGATTTAAATTTATTTAGAAATTTTGATATAATTAAACATATTTAAAATTGAAAATATAAACTTTTAGATAAAAATAAATTTAATTAAATATCTAGTAAATATAGTAAAAATGATTTCTAGTATGCATAAATTGCCATATGATCATGTGAATCAACTGGCACATTTTCTTCAACGGGTAGCATAACTATTAGTTGAGAAGATGCAAATGCCCGATCTACTATATCCTGCATATTCATATAAAGCGAACAATATCTGAAAACCTTGAATATGTATATATATAAATATATATATATATATATATATATTTAAAAGTTCCGTAAAAATTATATAGGAGATTTAAAGTAAAGTTTACAACCTTGAATGATATGACCTCATGATCACACACCTGAGATTTCCCATGCATAAATGTCGATGATGTCTTAGGTGTGTGGCCCACCATGGGTATCTCATCAAATCCCTGCATATAGATGTACAACAATTTGTATAGATCATTCACACATGTGTATGTAAATGAAAAAAATAAATTAGATCTATGATGTGTATTTAATTTAAACTTAACAAAATTTTGAAAGCACGCACCTAAGTTGATGATGTCTTAGGAGCGCTCACCACTGTAACTTGTGGTTGGTCAGTACTAGGTATCGTATGACCTCCCTGCATCTGGATATAACATATCAATTCACACATGTGTACAAATTCAAATTAAATTAGATATATATCCACACAAATTATATAATATATATATTGGTTCAAGTACCTGTCCAAAAGGTGAGCCTAGATCTACAGCACTCGACATATACACACGATGATCATATTGAGTTCCAGGCATCACGTGATCATGCATCTACACCAAAAACTTATTGAATTAATATTATATTATATATATAATTTGATGTTATTATTTAAATGATTTTTTTACATTTCAAATTTGAATTAAATTTAAGTTCAAAAGATGAACATACCTGTGTAGGACGATCCTCAGAATATAGTAAATTTAGGTATGACCCTGTCCCAGATGCATGTACGTCACTTGAAGTGGATGTCTGAGTATCCCTATAGCACGAGCCTCCATGCTCTCTATTGGCCACTTCAGTGGTCGTGTGTGTAGTCTGCTGAGTGAGATGTCCTGAAAGTGAACTCAATGCTCCTAATGTCGATAACATGGTCTACTGTTGAAATGCAGTGGGAACACAAGGAGGAGGAGAAACAATAGGAGTAATTGGAGCACGTCATTGAGGATTGGCACGTACTCCTAGCCTATGTTGGGGCATGCCACGCCCAACTCCCTAAAATGACCTCATATCAAAATAGTTGGGTTTTTTACCCAACTCAAACTCAACCCATAACTTTCTCAAAAAATATAAGGGCACCTCATTGTTTCCATGTGGTGGATTATCAAACACCATCCACCATCTCTCCCAAAAATGTGCAGCTATCTGCAGGTGCCTACACCATAAAATTGAAATTCATTTTTTCGTGGGTGGAATTGGTTGGTTTGTTTGGGAGTTAATAAAATATTGGCACATGGCTTGTTTGGTAATTTTTAGGTCATTGATTTCTTTATATGACAATCCATCTGCATAGAATCGTCTCCTCCCTTCTCTCCATTGATGGAACCTATCTAGGTCTGCATCGATAGATCGAACAAAATCGACAATAGCTACGATGCAAACCGTGCGAGATGTGGAGGGACTCTAGGCTCATTTTTATGAGATCTATATTTACTTGAATGACAATGAGGTTTGCTCAGATATTCTCTCTTAATTGATCTTGGTCAACTACAGGAGGGGGTGGGGGGTTAGGTGGTGGAGAATGTGGAGGTGTGCTAGGGTTTTGTTCATGTGGTGGATTGGGATGTACGGGATCTATAGGAATTTCTTGATTGGGCATAAAATCCTCTAAATTAAACATTGGATCCATGTGAGCAATGATATGGCAACTACATGTTAAACTATTAAAAAATATATATCAACAAACTAATTAAATAATGCACACAATTTGAAAGTTATTTAAAAATCACATTGAACATGCATAAATACAAAATATATTTCATTTGAAGACCATTCGATTTATAACATTAAAAAATCCATAACATTAAAAATTCATAGCATGTACACATATTAAATTGAGTCCAGTGTGGGGTTGTTAATATGAAGGGTAGAAATGAAATTATGGGGTTTTATTAAATTTTATTTAATCTCATTCATTATTTTCAAATAATAATAAAGATAAGAATGAAAAATTAATAGAAGACATTGAAAGGGACACATAGATATATGCTAGTGACCTAATTACAATGTACAAAATAATCAAAGATGACCTTGAGCTCTATTCACCAAATTTTGAGAACTTCTTTGATCCCCAAGTTAAGAAATGTCATATTAGGACCCCTTAAGACATCGATTTACGATTTAGGGTGATAGGATGGCTTAAGGGGATCTATGTGTAGTAAGGTCCTAGGACAAAATGGTCCATGGCTTAAGGGAATAAAATTTGGTGGAGTTGCCTAAGGCAACCAAAATTCATTTTAAGGTCTTACAACAAAATGAATAGATGTATTAATCAAGTATGGCATAGAATTTAATTAAATCTGAGGACATAAATTGATTTATCTAAATTTTCAAATTTCATGATAAGAGACACAAGTTCTCTATAGTGGGAAAAGTAGTTAAGAAGAAATTATAAGTTTAACACTAACATTAAAATTTATAATCTCATTCATTGTTTTCAAAGAATACTAAAGATAAGAAAGGAAAATTAATAGAATACATTCAAAGGGACACATAGATATATGAAGGAGCTCAAAGATCTCTGCAAGCTGAAAACACCTGTTACAGGGAGAAGCAAAGAGAAGCAACACAAAAAATGCTCAAAGATGTGGAGCTCAATATTTCCAATGTGTAAAAGAATTAATTTACAAAAGAAAAGTTTACAAACTCATATAGGTCAAAAAAACCTAAAAAGGAAAACCCTAGGCTTGCACATTAATAATTAATAAAATAATTAATTATTATGCACCTAAAGTTAGCTTAAGTGTAAAAGAGATAAAAGGGAACTTAATTAATTAACCAAATATTGTTTAATTAATCAAGTAATAACCAATTACTCTAACACCCCCCCTTAATCTAGACTTAGGGAGAAGCTAAAACCTAGAAGAAGCTACTGAAAGCAAAAAGCAATGGGTCCTGGCAACAAGGCCAGATCAGGTACCCAAGTACAAGGAAATCTCTATGAAACGGAGAAAAAGAGAAAACCCAGTGGGAAAAAACTCCTCTCCAAAAAGAGATAGAAGAACATGCAGAAAGAAACATGAAGGAAGGAAGGCCTCATAAAGACCCCCCAAGGACAACTTCCTTCACCCCAAGCATAGAGCACAACTAAAGATAGCGCAGTGAGGTAAAAGGCTTCGTGAAGATGTCTACAACCTGCTCAGCAGTGGGAATATACTCCAAGATGAGAGAACCATCCTAAATCAACTATCTGATGAAATGCATATGAAGCTCAATGTGCTTCATCCGTTGATGCTCCACCGGGCCGCGAGAAATGTGTATAACACTCTGATTGTCACACCAAAGAATAGTGGGACTAGTAGGAGGAAAACCAAACTCAATCATCAACTATCGAAGCCATAAAATCTCCTTACTAGCGAGCACAGCAGCTCGGTACTCAGCCTCTGTAGATGATAATGCATGAGTAGTCTGCTTCTTGCAAGACTGTGTGATAGGACCAGAGCCAAGACAGAAAACAAAGCTAGAAGTAGACTTCCGATCAGTGACATCACCAGCCCAATCTGAGTCAGTGTAGCCAACAATGTGAGGATCCCCTGATGTGTAGTGAATGCCATAAGAAAGGGTGCCCTGAATGTACCTCAAAATACGTTTGGCAGCTTGCCAGTGTCTCTCATGAGGATCATGGGAGAATTGAGAGGCAAGGCCAACAGCAAAGGAAAGATCATGAAGAGTGTGAGTCAGGTACAACAAACTGCCAACCAACTGCCTGTAAAGTGTAGAATCTACTGAAGGAGTGGGGCAAGTAGTAGTCAAAACAACCCCTGACTAAAAAGGTGTGGGGGAAGGCTTGCAATCAAGTATGCCAAAGCGCTGAAGCATATCAAGAGCATACTTTTGCTGGTAAATGGAGATCCCATCAAAAGACTGAATCACCTGAAGACCAAGAAAATAGTGCAGAAGACCGAGATCTGTCATCTCAAACTGCTCCATCAAATCACGTTGAGTATGTTGAATCATAGAGGATGAGCTACCTGTGATGAGATCATCAACATATAGCACAAGAATCAGGATCTCACCCTCAAGATTCTGAATATAGACGGTGGGATTAGAATGACAGCGTGTGAAACCAGTGGAGAGAAAAAAAGAGTCCATCTTCTCATACCAAGCCCGAGGGGCCTATTTGAGACCATATAATGAACGCCGAAGTCTTCAAACCAAAGAAGCATCTTGAAAAAATCCCTGAGGCTGCTCCATATAGATCTCCTCTTGTAATTCACCATGCAAGAATGCACTCTTCACATCCATTTGATAAATGGACCAGACCCTAGAAGCTGCAAGGGATAGTACAAAGTGAATAGAATTCATGGCGACATGGGAAAATTTCTCAGAGTAATCAATACCCTCAACCTGCGAGAAACCCTTCGCAACAAGACATGCTTTGTACTTATCAATAGAACCATCAGCAGCATACTTGGTGCAATACAACCATCTGCACCGAACCATCTTTCTGCCCTTAGGAAGAGGACAAAGATCCCAAGTACTATTCCTCATCAAAGAAGAATACTCCTCCTCCATAGCACTATCCCACTCAAGGTGACCTGTCACCTCTAAAAAATTATGAGGATCCTCTGAAAGAGCATGACTCAAAAGACTAGAACCCACAATATAAGAACGGGTGCGACGGGTGTCTGAAGGATCACTTGCCATAGATCATGCTACCTCAATAGTAAAGCGAGCCCATTTGGGCATCTGAGGTGGAGCAAGTGAAGGTGGAGATGAGGGATCATTAGCATCCTCATCAAAATCATCCTCAACATAATCCTGAAGAGCTGCAGTGTGAGGATTAGGTAGTGAAGTAAACACTGGAGACAGGGTATCCACTGTGGGAAGGCGCTCATCAAACTGGACATCCCGTCAAAACATGACTTCTCTGGAATCAGGATCAAACAACCTGTACGCCTTAACATCCTTACAGTAGCCAAAAAAAATGAGGGGTCGACTCTTCCGCTCCATGGCTTTCCTCTGAGCATTAGGAATAAATGCCCATGCTTCACTACCAAATACTCGAAATGATGAAACATCGGGCTTGTCATGAGACCAAGCCTCCTCAGGATTCATATGTCGAATCACCTTGTGAGGCATCTGATTCTAAATATAGTTGGCACAATTAACTGCCTCAGCCCAAAAGGATAGATCCATGGACCTGGACTGAAGCATACAATTCGCCATCTCCCGTAAAGTCCTGTTCTTTCTCTCAGTGACACCATTCTACTGAGGGGTGTAGGGAACAATAAACTGATGCTGCAAACCATGCTCAGTGCAAAAATATCTGAAAGCCTAATTCACATACTCCCCCCCATTATCTATACGTATCTGTTGAATAGAAAGGCCAAACTACTTCTTGACAAATGTCTTGAAGATTCGAAAGGAATCAAAGACATCAAACTTGTACTTAAGAAAATACACCCATGTGCGTCTGGAGAAGTCATCAATGAATGTGAGTACATACTTGGCCCCAGAAAAAGGAGTGGAAAATGACATGAGGTCACTATGAATCAACTCCAAGGGTGCCAAAGCACGAGTGGCTCGTCCCTTCGGAAAGGGATCCCTATGATGCTTTCCAAGCACACAACCATGACAAACACCGTTTGTGCAAGAAATCTGTGGAAGACCAAGAACAAGTGCCTGTGTACTCATCTGTTGAAGATATCTGTAATTGACATGGCCCAAACGCTCATGCCAAAGCTTACTCATTGAATCTGCATGAGCTATAAGAGATGAACCTGTACCCTTAGAAGGCTCAAATCCATCAAATCTGTAAAGACGAGATGTAGTGTCAACATACCTAGTAGCCACAACCAAATCAGAGTCATGGAGGTCCCGAATAACCACATCGTGTGGTGAGAACTCAAATGTCTTACCAGAGCCAGAATGGAAAATTTGATAAATGGACAGGAGGTTCGTCGAGATGTCAGGAACAACCAGAACATCCTGTAGAGTACCCCCATCCAAAGAGACATAACCTAAACCCAAGACTAAAAGTTGTGTAGAGTCACCCACTACAATCTGTGAAGTACCACAAGAGGCAAGAGAAGTGACCAACTGCTGAGTGTGAGTCATATGGTGAGAAGCACCAGAATCTAAAATCCAAGTGGACCCATAGGTCGATGTTCGAGTAGTGAGAGCATGACCTTTCCCTGTGGAAGGAGAAGACGATTGAGGTGAGGTGATGTGATGCTGCTGCATGGCTTCCTCTAAAGCCTCTAATCGTTTCCAAAACTAGAAACTGGATGTCCTTCCTTACCACAAAAGCTGCAAGTGTCTCCTGATTTCTTCTTAGTCTTGGAGGAAGACTCACCAGACTTCGAAGATTTCCCCTATTTCAGATTAAGTGGTGGTTTGGAATCAGACTTAGGAGGTGGTTTGGAGGAATGCTCACTGCCTATAGAATCTTTCTTGGGCTTCGTTTTCTACTTCTGTTTCTCCTTAGATGACTAAGCAACCAATGCTTTGTTCTTTGATCCTGAGAGAATATCTATCTAAGAAAGGTGTGACTGCTCACGAGACAAATGCTCACAAAACACATCA
This sequence comes from Sequoia sempervirens, assembly GCA_007258455.2. Lineage (NCBI taxonomy): Eukaryota > Viridiplantae > Streptophyta > Pinopsida > Cupressales > Cupressaceae > Sequoia > Sequoia sempervirens. The sequence continues at coordinate 34,898 of VDFB02290747.1, forward strand.
AAGGTAGGCATGGTAAAACGAGCACCTAGGCCATCCATGGTGGAATAGAATGAAGAAGAAAATATCTGAAATGGACCACGAAGCTTCGAAAGGATCAAGTAAATGCACTCTGTGGCTGACTCATTCTTGCCACAACCCTGTAAAATAGTGCGGATAGTTTTGAACTTGGTCAAAAAATCCTGAATAGTGGGAAATGATTCAGGTAACAGTGAAGTTAGCTCTACCTCAATCTGTAATGCTCAGAACTCATTAATGGTCCCAAAAAGTGTCTCAAACTTCAACCAAATGGCTCGAGGAGTGAGCAAAGCATCAAGGTGAAATAGAAGACTGTCTGAAACGTGCAGGGATAGCAAACCTATAGCTTCATCCATCTTGTTCCTGTGCTGAAGAATCTCAAAAAGGTGTTGCAACTAAGGTTGAACCTCATCTATACAAGACCACAACCCTCGTGACCTGAGAATCCTCGTCATGCGAGACTTCCAGGTGTGATAGTTGTGTGATGTGAGTAACTCAACTGAGGAGTCTTCCATGAAACCCTGCACCTGTACCTGCCTGTGTTTTTTATTATTATGTGATCTTTCAGAATAGACAGAAGATGCAAAAGGGTTTGATTGTTTTGAGAGTTTTGGTGTTTTGTTTTTCTGATATAAATGACAGAAAGCGAGTAAAAACACCCCCCCACAAGAGATAAACCCAAACCCTAGTACAAACTGAGAAAGAGGAAGCAATGCATAAGCAAAAAAGATTTAAAACAATTTCTCATGTACCTGAAGAAAATTCTGAGAAAAAGATCATAGTTCTGAATAGAGCATGCTAAGATCTTTCCAATGCCTATTCGTTTTTGAAAAACAGAGTCCATTTGCACCTTCTATGGCCCCGAAAGTGCAAAAAAAAGACCCCACTTTTGACTGGAAAAAAATATAGTCAAACAGAAAATATGGAAAAAATTACCAGTACCATGACGTCCGGAATGGAAGTAGCTTTCCAATTCCTATTCGTTTTTGAAAAACAGAGTTTGTATGCCAATTTTAGACCCGATTTTGTGAAGTCTCCTCAAAAAGCACAAATTTGCCTCCTTTACGCCCTGGGGGCTAAAAAAAATAAGCCCCCCCTGGTCCTCTGAGTGACCAGGGGGCTAGCGGCAGGTAGAGGGTCAAAGCCCTTGGTCACCAATGTGATCGGCGCGCTGGGAGCGCGGGCTGGTAGGGATCTCGGCGAGCCGGGAGCTCGGGCGGCGACTGGGAAAAAATAGCGATGAGTGGTCGGACCGGTGGCAAAGGGAAGAACAAGGCGGTCGCTGCAGCAAGAGGCGACGACGGCGGCAGTAGGAGTCTGAACTCGGCGGCGGCGGTCACGCTTCAACACAGAAACGCAGTGGCAGTGAGCAGTGGCGACGGGTAGCCGAAGAAACATAGGTCGTTGCGGCTACTATAGCAAGCAGCGGCGACGAGCGGCCGAAAAAAACACAGGTCGCGGTGGCCGCTGCATCAAGCGGCGACGACGGGCGGCCGGAAAAAACACAGGTTGCGGCGGCCGCTGCAGCAAGAGGTGACAACGGCGGCGACAGGCGGCCGGACTGGAAGCAGAGGGTGTCAAAGGCGAGAAGAGTACTGCCACATGCAATACATGTAGTACTTGCAAGTCCAGTGGTACCTTGCGTACTGTGGGTGCAAACCCACAAAAAAAAAAATTCAAAAAATTTTAAGAACCCTTTTTTTTATTCGCCTGGTTTTTTTAAGAACCCCCACTTCTAATGCAAAAATCTCAAAACAAGAACAGGGAGCTTCAAACCTCTTTCTCTGATACCATGAAGGAGCTCAAAGATCTCTGCAAGCTGAAAACACCTGTTACAGGGAGAAGCAAAGAGAAGCAACACAAAAAAATGCTCAAAGATGTGGAGCTCAATATTGCCAATGTGTAAAAGAATTAATTTACAAAAGAAAATTTTACAACCTCATATAGGTAAAAAAAAACTAAAAAGGAAAACCCTAGGCTTGCACATTAATAATTAATAAAATAATTAATTATTATGCACCTAAAGTTAGCTTAAGTGTAAAAGAGATAAAAGGGAACTTAATTAATTAACCAAATATTGTTTAATTAAATCAAGTAAATAACCAATTACTCTAACAATATATGCTAGTGACCTAATTGCAATGTACAAAATAATCAAAGATGAGCTTGAGCTCTATTCACCAGATTTTGAGAACTTCTTTGATCCCCAAGTTAAGAAATGTCATATTAGGACCCCTTAAGACATTGATTTACGATTTAGGGTGATAAGATGGCTTAAGGGGATCTATGTGTAGTAAGGTCCTAGGAAAAAATGGTCCATGGATTAAGGGAATAAAATTTGGTGGAGTTTCCTAAGGAAACCAAATTTCATTTTAAGGTTCTATAACAAAATGAATAGATGTATTAATCAAGTATGACATATAATTTAATTAAATCCAAGGACATAAATTGATTTATCTAAATTTTTAAATTTCATGATAAGAGACACAAGTTCTCTATAGTGGGAGAAAGTAGTTAAGAAGAAATTATAAGTTTAAAACTAACATTAAAATTTATAATCTCATTCATTATTTTCAAAGAATACTAAAGATAAGAATGAAAAATTAATAGAATGCATTCAAAGGGACACATAGATATATGCTAGTGACCTAATTGCAATGTACAAAATAAACAAAGATGAGCTTGAGCTCTATTCACCAAATTTTGAGAACTTCTTTGATCCCCTTAAGAAATGTCATATTAGGACCCCTTAAGACATCAATTTACGATTTAGGGTGATAGGATGGCTTAAGGGGATCTATGTGTAGTAAGGTCCTAGTACAAAATGTTCCATGGCTCAAGGGAATAAAATTTGGTGGAGTTGCCTAAGGCAACCAAATTTCATTTTAAGGTCCTACAAGAAAATGAATGCTTTTAGGGTTTAGGGTTTCGATTTAGAGATTTGATGACATGAATTTAACATATAGAAGACACATGAATAATTTTTTACAAGTAAATGAGAAACCCTACCACCTAAACTTAGTGCTTTGAATAAAATATGTGGCATTCTAGGAATAGCTTCAATATATCAACAATTAGGAATTTTATATTTCAATTATAACTAAGTTGTTGAGTTACGATGGATTTTGAACCTATTTGGACCTCTAAGCACTCTTGGATGATTTAAAAAGGAAGAGGGGATCTAAAGTGATTTAGACCCAAATTTTTTTCTAATCATATATTTTTTGAAACTTTTCTATGGCATAGACTCTTCCTTCATATTTATATAAATTCTAGACACATGGGTTTTCCAAAAAGAACCTAATTGCCACTAAGTGAGGAATCAATTGATCAATTAAATAAATAAATAATCTTAGAAAATGAACCTTTGGTTATAGAATTCACTTGCATTTATGAATCATCTATCAAGTTTCTCAAAAAAGTAATTTGAATTTTCCATTGAAATGTTCATGCTACAAGTTAGCTTTGATACACTAGTTTAGAGAAAGTACAACATTTAGTTTTCCTAATCTAAAACAATGCCACTACACATGAGAGTTAAAATAGGAATTAGATTACACACAACCTATAGATCTTATGAATAGCATCCTATAAATTAAGGCTTAAATATGATCATAATGCATCCTTACATAATTCACAAAGGATCTCATCCAAATAAGATTTGGGTAGAAATCATTCATGCTTCACATTTTAATATTTATTTGATTTAATATCATTTATGTGTCTAGCTCTATCCTTATTGCACATAGTATAGATTAACAAGTATGACTTGCATTTCTATGTTTTTTTAAGAGAATACATCATACACTATATAAGCTAAAATAGCATTGATATAGAGTGATTACATGCTCATATCAACTAGTAGCATGATATATACACTTATTAAATGAAGCACATAGTTTCACATGAGGTACATTATTTTACTTCATTGGTACACTTTCTCAAGTTAAATTATACAATCATGAATTTTTTTGAGATAAAATTAGCTATCAAATTTATATTATGTGAACATATTAAATAATTAAATCAATTTGTTGGTTAATATATAGATCTATGCATTGATTGTTTGTACCTCCTTTATTAGTCAATTTTATGAATTTCATTGGTAGTTGTGTGGATCACCACCAACATACCAAAGTGTACCTAGAACCTATGGACAATAAATTGTGATCCCTAATTTAGGGTTTTAGGTTTACGTTTTAGGGTAAATAGCCTGTTTTAGGTTTACATTTTAGGGTTTAGGACCAAGGATTAACCTATGTAAATTAGTTTTTAGGGACCTATGTAAATTTTGTAACCTAGGGTTTTGATTTCTAAGTGAAATGTGTCCAATTTAGGTTTAGTTTTTATGGTTTTCAATTTACAATTTAACGTTCTTTGTTTCATTGACATTTTTGATTTTTTAAATGCAATTAAAAACTATAAAACATTGAACTAAAACACACTAAATAAACAAAAACTGAATACTAATTAGAAAACAAAAAAACAAGATACAAAGCAAAAAAATGATAGAATTCAACCAACCTGGAGGTCGCTAAGGTCAGTTGTGTTGACGGGAGGATGTGGTAGTCAAAATTTTCTTCAATCACAACCTTTGAAATGCGTACGTGATCTCCTCTCTTCTTCTCTGACGAGGCTAAAACTGGTGAAGAAAAATGAAATATAGTCGCTTATTTTTAAAAAAAATACCTTCAGGAAATGCATACGCGTTTCATAACGCGTACGCATTCTAAATGCGTATGTGTTTCATAACGCATACGTGTTCTAAATGCGTACGCGTACACATTCTAAATGTGTACGCGTCTCATAACGCGTACACATTCTAAATGTGTACGTGTCTCATAACGCGTACACATTCTAAATGTGTACGCCTCTCATAACGCGTACACATTCTAAATGCATACGCGTCTCATAACGCGTACGCGTCTCATAATGCGTACGCGTTCTTGGTTCGCGTACCCAAAGCTGAAAGCATACGCGTTTCCTATGAAACTTTTTTGTTTTGCTCGAAATTTCCCCTCTTTGTGTACTCAACTTCTTGCTTTTACCCAAATATTTTATTTTGTTTATATTGTTTCAATGGAAAAAACATTTAGAAGACATATGTTTAGAAAATATTTAAGAATTGTTTTATTATCTAAGAGAAAAAACATTTAAATTACATAAAAAAATTTAACAATTTCTTTAATTACTACCTTTACTATTTTATATATTTTTCAATTTATTTTGATTTTCTAGTAGGATAGTAAATATTATATATTCATATGTGATTTATTATTTATGAAAAGTATACATATATTTAAAATTTTATTTACTAGTTTATTTCTACTTAAATCTAAAATTTTAAATAATATTTATTTTTATTTAAATTTGAAATAAATTATTTATTAGATTTTTTATACATCTATTATATTATTTATTAGAGTGCATAACTATTTATTATTTTATTTAGTAAAATTATTTGATTATTATTTTATTAAATAAATCAAAGTAATAATATATATATAAATATTTTGTAAAGTTGAATATAATCTTTATTTGCTTTTATTTTTATTATTTTTACATATCTATTTTTAATAATTATTGTTAATATATTCATACTACTACACGCCACTCATTATCATTGTAATAAATTAATAAAAAATTAGTTTTAAACTAGAATAAAACAAGGAACATTTATAAAAGATGTAGACATTTCAGCTATCATAGTAAAGATATTTGTTTTATTAATCAAATTGAGTGTTTGACAATGGGAGTGTTGGAGTAGGCACAAGACTAGTAGTTGTATTTCCACGTGATGTTTACTTTTTATGATTATTGTCACACTTTAATGGTTTTCATCATTTTATTTGCAAGGGTTAACTATTCATAATAGAAAATCCATTTAAGTGCATTTAATTACTCTACATAATATGTACTAAATTCAATGAAGTCCATACAAATGGAAAATAAAAATAAAAATAAGGGGCTGGACAAATATAAATATATAAAATTTGGAAGTGCCATTTTCAGAAATTTTTTATATTTTTATTTTGATATATTTATTTTTTAATAAATATATAAATATAAAAAATCATAAAAAAAATATTTTTTTATATTCACATATTTACATAATTATTTTAATAATATAAGATTATTAATACAATTATATATGTGTATGTGTAATATATGTATGTATTTAGGTATGTGTGTATATGTATATGTATGTAGGTATGTATTTATGTATGTATGTATAGGCATACAGACATAAACATACATGTATATTTGTATAAGTATATATTAAAGAAGAAAGAACCTAATGCATGATCATATAGTGGGATCCATGAAATAGCTTAGCACTTGAGCACAATTTTAATGGGTTCATAGATTTTGAAGACACATTCTAAAGGAAATATGCACTCATATGAAAATTTTCCATGTGGTTGCCAAGTGGACAATGGTAGGGACCACCATACGAGTGCACTAGAGGAAGAACTTAAGTATTTTTAAATGGAACATGATCAATTGACTCGACCAATCACTAGGATAAAGGTGTTGATATACCAAATGACGTCGAAGGTTTAACTTGAAAGCTAACAATGGGCTAGACAAGTGAGTAACGAATTAAAAGATAAAGTAACAAACCATTCACTAGGACTTAGGGTTTATGGTTCTATCTTAAATGAATTAGCCTTTTAGGGTATGCATTAAAACCTTACGAATTTTATTAGTGTCAATAATGTGGTTCCATTCTTATGGGAATAACACCCTAGGGTGTCATGGATATTCATGTTTAATTGTGAATTATTCACTTGTTTTTGGTTAGCACTATCTTGGTCCTAGAGGATTTCTCATGAATTATTAGGATAGGGGCTAGGTGGTGGTCCAAGATAAGGATTTTCTTGGAGTATTAATACCTAATTAGTTTTATTATATCACTTCTAGACATTTAGAGCTCATAAGAATGTTAGAAATCTATATTACACTTGGAGATGTTTGTGAGATATATTGAAAAAAAACATAATTTTATTTGTGGGTTGGCGATCTTTGGGATCTGTGTAGTGTCAATGAGCCCAATTGATGACACAAATCTTGTTAATTTTGTGAACATATGATTCCCATATTGTAAAGGAAAATTCATTGAGCAAGTTATTTATGGTGATAATATCTATTGCTTTCAACTTGCTTACGAGTACTATATGTATTTTAGTTTGAGATCAAGTAAAATATCTATAGGATAATATAGATAAATAATTTGTGTATAAATTTTGTTTAAGGGTTTATTTGGTGGAAGGGACTATAGCAATTTTATGTTGTTGGAGTACTAATTCTATCTTATAAAATTATTATCAAATATCTATGTTAGCCTAGGGTTTGACCCTACCATGATGGTCTTCTCTATTAAATTGCAGCATTAGTTATTGTAGAAGATTTTTTAAGGATGATTATAATATACATGCATGATTTAGAAAGATTTTTCATTAAGGTTATGGTTTATGGAGTCCTATTAACTCCATTGGTGTTCAAGGTTATTAGTCATTTCTATAACATATGATAATATATGTATATTGATTAAGTATTGCACCATTATCTATGTAACTAGTAATTATAAGAAAATATTTGAAGGAAAATTTGTGATATTATTCATTATTTGACACTTTGAGATGACTTGTCATACATGCTAAATGTACTTATGATCATTGATCCTTGTGTTTGAACTATTATAAGTAGATACTCTCCCAGAAATATGGAAAGCAACATGTGTTAATCATGGTTAATTTTATACTTAATGGATTTAGGAAAGGAGAATGTTATCCTTTGGAAGTATTTAGTTGTGAACTACTTCATTAGAATATTAAGTATGATAGTAGTCACATGTTCTCTATTTATGTTTCATCATGATAACTACATATGTTGGAAAGAATGAATTCCTTATGGAAGCATGACCTCTCTATGGTATCTTGTAATGTGATTAATCTATAGATTATAAGTAACCCTGTATCAATGACTCTATATTAGTTTTACCAAGTAATATTGTAGCATATGTTAGTTATAATGTAATCACTATTGTTTGAAATTTGGTCTTTAGATTTTGGAAGGATCACTTTTGAGGTAGGACCATTATCTCCAAGACTTGGAACTAAATATATTTAATACCATTAGAGTGAGGTGTTAATGTAACTTTGGTTTTGAAATGGATAGGCTATGGACATCTTGGCTATTTGTGTATGCAAATTATAAAGTATATTTTGAATTATATCATTTGATAATGATAGTGAATTATTTGGGCTATTTAGAAGCCTAGAATTCTATAATTATCATAGATTTTCAACAAGTCATGAAACCTCAGAAATAGGTTTCCACCTTTTTGAGAGATGGAACTAGGAGGACCTATTTCACTCAAGTTTCATTCAAGGATACCTTAGAGATCTCAATCCAATGATAGAATGAGGGAAATATATCTACAATAGGGTGTCCTAGGGTGTGATTAGAGGTATGAAAGGGGTTCTCCACCAAACTAGGGCTTGGACAGACAACATGGAAAACCTAATGATAAAACCTAATGATGTGCAAAACTTAAGTAAATGACCTAGAAATGAATGCAAATTAGAATAGTAAATCGAGAAAGTACAAAGGTGCACCTAGAAACTTGAATGAGATTGAATGAAGATCTAGAATCCTAAAAATACTGATTTTAATGCACACTAGGACTCATACACCAGTAGGGGAAATTTAGTCCCAGTTTAGGGTTTCAGGCCAAAATCAAAATCTGGAACTGTTGAATCAGGATCTTTAAAAGATATCTAAAAATGTGTATACTGGGACTCATACACCACAAGTGGCGATTTAGTCCCAATATGAGGGTTGCTCTGAAACTCTGATATCCTTTAGTGCTCTCCTATAGCTTCTCTCCTACCAAATCTCTAGTTCAAAAACACTAAATTGTGCTCTATAAGTGACTTTTCATGATCTTGCAAACAAGGTGACAACTTTGAAAATCTTGACAACTCTTCTCCAATCTTACTCTTCAATGGATCTTCAACCTAAACCACTTAGATCAACCCTTGAATAAGATGTTAAAATATTGTAAGTAATGGCTAACATGAATGTGGATCTTGACTCTTGCTTGAATGATATGGATCTTGACTTGAATGTTGGCTTGAATCATAAAACCCTACATCACAAATGTTAGCTCAAAAACAAACATTATGCATGGTGACTTTGACATGATGCTTGATACTTGAATGATTCTCTAAAACACTTGATAATCAGCTCTTGAATGCCCTTGGATGCTCTTCTAAACTCTTGAAAGTGCTCTTATGATAACTTGATGACTTGTAAGCTTGCTAGGTGAAAAATGAGTGAAATAACCTTGTATTTATACTTATTTATGCCAAAATTCTTGAAATTACAACACTACAAGATGACATCAGATCTAGGAGAATAAAATCCTGCCAAGAATTTGAATTTAAATTAGGTCTAAGCTAAGGGGCCGGTGGACCTAGCTCGATTGGCTAAAGCATCCTATTGTAGACAAATGGTCACAAGGTCTAGTCTCACCACTGTCCTCGTGGTATCAAAGGGTGTGTCGTGCCAGCACCACCAGTCACATGAAAAAATTTTACCAGGCACACTGCAATTTATAGGGAGATGGATACCCGATTGATTCCTGCAATCTAAAAAAAAATAGGTCTAAGCTAAATGGGACTCATACATCAGTTGTGGCATATGAGTCCCATTAGCCTAAGCTTGGGACACATTTTTCAAGAAATTCTTAGTTTAATATGAAATTCAAATCTAGGCCTCGAAACCTAGGTGGGACACATACGCCCAAGGTGGTGTATGAGTTCCAGATCACTAAATTTGGGCCATACAATCAAGAAACATTGAATTATGATTGGTCAATTGATGTATGTCGGGATTATCCTTGGAAAGATGCATTAATTAAGGCTTGTGGATGCAAAATAAAGCCAGTTAAAGCATAAATAAGCTCAATTAATTAATAAAAAACCTAGATTAGTGTGAAAGTGTAAGAAAACACCTTACAACATCATAAACAAGGCACAATTAAGTCTATTTAGTTCATAAGGTCCCAAACAAGTGTGGAAATGTAAAGGGATACATTTTTCTACACTACATTTAGCCCCCACTTTAGTGAGAGGAGGAACTTGATTCAAACTCACATTAAAGTAGACAAACTTGCATCAAGAGGGGTTCAAATGTACCAATGCTAGTGAGATAGGACGATAACAACTAAGAGGGATGATCAAGCCCCCAAGATCAAGATCATATGACAAACCAACATTAACACAAAATAACACACATGTAAATGATATGAGGAGCAACAAAAAGGCACAAGCATACACTACCAAAGACATAAAGAAAAGCAAAAATAAAACAAAAGGGGTGGATCAAGCATTGACCATTTGTCCCACATGTTGTGGATAAGATCTAAGTTGTTTGTCCAAGAAACACATGCTCACTTTGAGGCGATGAAACTTTAGGCTATCCACTAGGTGAGTATCCAAAAGGGTGAGACACATACGCATGCGGCCAGTATGCACTCACAAGCAAGTGGCTATGGGAAAGCCACGCCTAAGTTCGACTCCCATATGTACGACCGGACCAAAGCTATACCTCCTAATAACTTTGATAAGGTGCCACACAACAATGAACTTCGAGCTTCATGAGGCAAGCAAAGCTTCATATGCTTGAAGCTCATGAATAAATAAGATGGCACCACAGGCAAGCAAAGTGTGTTATGCAAGGAGGCCATATAAGAGTGTAAGGTATCTTCAAAGGGGTTTTTCTTAGTTCATGTAAGGTCTTAACTTAGGGAACATTGTGCCTAATGTCTCCAAGAGAGGACCAATCAAAGAATAGAAGATCCACAACTTAGGGGATGTAATGTGTCACATCAAGCCACTAAGAGGAATATAATATGCTAAGAGAGATCACACTCTTAAGGTGCATCACACCTAATGTCACCACAAAGAGAAAAGATGCATCGCATGAAGTAAGAATACTACACAATGAGACATGAAGAATGCAAAAGAATAATGCCAATGTATGCCCCCACTTTAAAGAAATTGCTAAACACCTTGTTGTGAGCAATTACTTTAAAGTAGCAAATGATAGATGCTAACAATAAAGAGGACATGAGAGCTTATTTGGAAATCCCTATGCCAATTCATACGTTTCCAAATGAGGCTACATCATGAAAAAGGAAAGAGGGGTTGCCCCGAAAACTCCAAACACATGAGGGATCCATGGATTCAGGGTTAGTATATTTTTGCTACATTGTTTTTTAAAGAGCTCAGAACTATCATCATTCCCCAAATACTCATGGAACAGGAAGAATGACACAAAGAGATTGAAAAAAAAAAATCCTTTAGGTCAACATGGAAGAGGCCTAAATGTCTCAATGCCTTGTGTCATCCCCAAAAGGAAATCACAAGAAAAAGAAGAGATAAAGGAAAATATTTTGGGTCAACATGGAAGAGGCGTGAATGTCTTGATGCCTTGTGCCATCCCCAAAAGGAAAACACAAGACAAATGAAAAGATAAACGTTTATGACATAGAGAAGAATGTAGGTACAAATAGAGGAATGTCACAAAGAGAGAGAGAGATACATCAAATAGAACGGTATGAGGGAATTACACACATGCAATCACACAAAAGAAACATGAAAAAGAAGACAAGACTAGTAAGGCACATGCAAGTCAACCTATTAACAGGTCGTTCACATCCCAATCGTGTTTATCATACATAGAAGGCAGACAAATAGCCAAAGGGACAATAGCAAGTGTCGAACCAAGTTCAACACTCTTCCTAGAAGAATTATCATTTAAGCTCATAGAAGAGGAAAACAATGCATTCAATTCGTTATGCACTTCTTCGTCAATCTTGGAAACCTCATCATTGTCATCCAAGTTAATCACAACGGGAGGTCGAATGATAATGTCTAAAGAAGGATTTAGCTCTTGTTGTGGTTGTGGTATAGGATCTTTTTGTTGTGGCGAAGAGGGATACTCATCATGTATTGCTTCAGTCAGGTGTGGATGTTGATTTTCTTTGTTTATTTCTTCATTTAACCTTCGAGCAAGAACAGGACGTCTACACCTATGCTTTCTAGCATTTTTGTTTCTTTTGGTATGATTTTCAAGTTGCACTTGTGTAGGAGTGGGTTTATCAACCATAGGCTTCTTTTCTTCCCTAAGGGGAGGAACATAAGGAGCTACAGGAGGATGTTCAACCACTTTAGCTTTGTAAACTTGTTTTATCTTAGGAGGTGTGATGGGATTGTTTTTGTTGTCTCTTGGTCTTTTATAGGAGATAGGAAAAGAATCTGTCTTAGGTTGGTCTTGGTTATTTGTAATATCTTTTGGTTCAATCATGGTTTCATCAAGGATAGGAGGCTGGGGCATGTTTGTAAGGGATATTTTTGTTATGCATTTCGCTTTGAATTTTCGATAGGATTTGAAAAATAAGTCTTCTCGAGGTTTAATAGGTTCCATAGGCTCGAGCCAAAATAAATCTAATGAAAAGTTCCCTTGGGAAGACAAAGGATTAAAGCCACTGTGGTGTATAGTGAAAATTTCATTGTCAAAGGGAAACTTTAAACATTTATGCACAATCAATGAGATGACTTCCATGGAGCGTAGCCATGGATAACCAAGCTTCAAATGGAATTGTTCTAACGTTGATATGATGGAGAATGAGACATCTAATTGTTTTGGTCTGATTTTTAAAGGGAGGGTGATCAATCCCATCGTAGGGAAAGAAAAACCATTATGCGTTTTGATCCATGCTTTCAGTTTATCATATGTTTCTTGATAGAGTTCATGCACGAGTAAGAATTTCTTAGTGATCACATTCTCTCCATGGGTGGGATCAATTAATATCCCATTAGTGGGCTGGTCATTGATTTTGTCGGCTATGTAAATAGAACCATTAAGTGCATTTCTAATTATATCTTTAGATGAGAAAGCAATGTCTAGAGGATTTTTAGTTCAGCCCTTACGAGGTTGAGTTTCAATCAATACAATCAAACCTTTTTTAATAGTATCCATAGGACCTTGTTCAATAGTATCCATGTTGTTATCATCCGTGTCAACATTCATCACATCATTCTTTGTAGTTTCACTAGCTTTGACAAATGAAATATTATGATTTGGCATAGGGTTGGTAAAGATTTGCAAGTTTTGGTTGGGAGGGGCAACAAACTTATTTCCTTGATCATCATTAACACCTCTAATTTGAATTCAATCGGAATCAATGAGGTCTTGCACAAGATGTTTAAGATGCTTACAATGTTTCGTGTCGTGTCCATTTTATCGGTGATAATGGAAATAAGTATTCGATCTAAAATTCAAAGGTAAAAGGTTATTAGGATCAATAGTTTTAATGAGATGCAAGGTGATCATTTTATGTTCTAAAAGTTGTGACATTGTGTTATGGAGGGTATCGGGTAAGGGAGTGAATTGCCCAGCCAGATCCCCAAATGTGGAAGGAGTTGTCTTCCTTATAGCAACAACTTGGGCATCGACATGTTGAGTTGTTTGTTGAGGGGGATTAAGTTGAAGAAATCCTTTATTCTATTTTCTAAAGGATGGTAATTGTTTTGGTTTGTATATTCAAACTTCTCAGGTCAGCTAGAGGTGGGTTTTGTGTCATGACTACTAACCGAGTTTTGATAATCATGAAGATTGGTACACAAGTGTACGAAGGAAGGAAACTTCATCATGGTAAGCCTATCTTGTATCTTAGTTTGTAAGTTCTCAATGAACATCCATTGAAGATGAGGATCAAGAATATTTACATTGATTTGGTAATAAAGCGATTGATAGCGTGAAATGAAGTCAATAACTTTTTCGTCATCTTTTTGCTTACATCTCATCAAATCAACTAAGGTTATCTTAGGAGTCATATGCACTTGGAAATGACTTATAAAGGCCTCAACAAGTTCATTGAATGAATGGATTAATTTGTTTGGTAACGAGGAAAACCATTCCAAAGGCAGTATCTTTCTAGGACCTATGGAAAAGCTTAGCTAAGAGCTTATCTTCAAAGACAAAGTCACTACATAATGTGGTATAAGTGGAAACATTGTTAGAAGGATCTCCTTTCCCCCCATATTTCTCAAATCTAGGAATCTCTAGACCTTGTGGTATCAGTTTTCTCAATATCTCCAAGGATAAGGGATTGCTTTTGACATAGTATGTAGGTTGGCCATTTTGATTTTGGTTTATGGTGGAAACTTGCTTTTGAAGGGATGAAACAATTTGTAAAAGTTGATTTATGACGACATCATTGTTTGCATTTTGAGATGGAGGTGAATATGGTGGAGGTGTATATGTGTTCGAGGGACAAGTAAATGGAATGCTTATGGGAGGTAAAGTGGTAGGAGATATGACGTGCGATGCCACAAAGGTACTGGGATTGCTAGGAAAAATACCCAAGGTAGGAATGACATTACTAGTAGGTTGCATTGTTGTTGTAACTTGAGGGTTGGTGTAGGTAGGAATAGAGGCAATGGTTGTGATAGGAGGAATGTGGGTTCCTCCTTGACTTTGAACATTTTTCGAAGGTTGAGTATCATTAGTAAATTTTCCAAAAATCAAAGCTAGGTTATGCACAAGTTCAACTTCTTCTTCAGTTTCAATCATGCGGTGTATGTTATCTATGATAGGGATAGTAGTGGTTGAAATGTTTTCAGTACTTACTTGATTTTTTAGGTTTTCTAAGTCTTCGTGGATTTGAATTATGTTTTCTTGTGGAATACTAGCAACCATTGTCTCAACACTTGTCACACTACTTGAAGGTAGGCGTTCATCAAGGGTATGGTCCATACCTAGTGAACTAATGTCAATATTAGGAGTGAAAGAGCTAGATAACCCAAGATCCACAATGATTGTGCTATCGTGGGATGACATGAGTCTCGAAGTTCATCTCAATATAGTATTAGCAATAGGACACCAAGTTGTAAAGCTCATGCAAGGGACAATCAATGAAATGCAAGATGTAGTGAACATAAGATAAATGCTATTTTCTAATTCTGATTCAAATGAAATTAAGCTAGATGCAATAAAATGAATGAAACAGAAAATCTGCAAACTAAAACAGAGATGTAATAACAACAAACTAAAACATAGAAACGGAGTTTTTAATGCTGGAAAATGTAGTTTAAAATCTGAAATAGGACTAAATTGCCCAAAGGGGCATATGAGTCATAATCAAGGTTCTTCAGGGTTTCAAATGCTAATAAATAGTCAACATAGAATACCCAAAAATTAGGAAAAATCACCTGTACTAGGACTAAATTGCCCAGAGGGGTGTATGAGTCCCAAATTAGGGTTTTTGCACCATTTTCAACAAATTTTGTGTGAATGTTATGTTTTCTATTTTGGATGATGTATAGGCTAAGTGCAATTATAGATTTCAAGTGAATTTCAATGGTGCAAGAGGTAAAAATACAACCTATATGCACCTTCACTAATGCAAGATTTAGAAACCCTAGATGCAAATTAATTAATGCAAGACCTAATGCAAAGTTAATGCAAGCTAGATCTAGGACTATGATGCACTCCAACTTAGAAATAAGATGTTCTAAAGGGTTGGGTTCACCAAAATGAAACCTCAGAAATAGGTTTCCACCTTTTTGAGAGATGGGACTAGGACATATTTCACTCAAGTTTCACTCAAGGATACCTTAGAGATCGCAATCCAATGATAGATGAGGGAAAGAGATCTGCAATAGGGTGCCCTAGGTGTGATTAGAGGTATGAAAGGGGTTCACCACCAAGCTAGCGCTTGGAAAGACAAGTAACATGCAAAACTTACTGATGTGCAAAACTTAAGTAAATGACCTAGAAATGAATGCAAATCATAACAGTAAACTGAGAAAGTACAAAGGTGCACCTGGAAACTTGAATGAGCTTGAATGAAGATTTGGAATCTTGAAAATATTGATTTTAATGCACACTGGGACTCATACGCCAGTAGGGGTGATTTGGTCCCAATTTAGGGTTTCGAGACGAAATTGGAATTTGGAACAGCTGAATCAGGATCTGTAGAAAAAGTCTAAAAATGTGTATACTGGGACTCATACGCCACAAGTGGTGATTTAGTCCCAGTATGAAGGTTGCTCTGAAAATATGATATCCTTTAGTGCTCACCAAATCTTTGGTTCGAAAACATTGAATTCTGCTCTATAAGTGACTTTTTGTGATCTTGCAAACAAGGTGAGAACTTTGACAATCTTGACAACTCTTCTCCAATCTTGCTCTTCAATGGATCTTCAACCTAAACCACTTAGATCAAACCTTTGAATAAGATGTTGCAATCTTGTAAGTAATGGCTAGCATGAATGTGGATCTTGACTCTTGCTTGAATGATATGGATCTTGACTTGAATGCTTGCTTGAATAATAAAACCCTACATCACAAATGTTAGCTCAAAAACAAACATGATGCTTGATACTTGAATGATGCTCTAAAATACTTGATAATCAGCTCTTGAATGCTCTTCTAAACTCTTGAAAGTGCTCTTATGATAACTTGATGACTTGTTAGCTTGCTAGGTGAAAATGAGTGAAGTAACCTTGTATTTATACTTATTTATGCCAAATTTCTTGAAATTACAACACTACAAGCCGACATCAAATCTAGGAAAATAAAATCTCACCAAGAATTTGAATTTAAATTAGGTCTAAGCTAAGCAGGACTCATATGCTAGTTGTGGCGTTTGAGTCCCATTAGGCTAAGCTTGGGACACATTTTTTAAGAAATGCTTAGTTTAATGTGAAATTCAAATCAAGGCCTCGAAACCTAGGTGGGACCCATGCGCCCAAGGTGGCGTATGAGTCCTAGATCACTAAATTTGGGCCATACAATCCAAAAACACTGAATTATGATTGGTCAATTGATGTATGTTGGGACTATCCTCGAAAAGATACATTAATTAAGGCTTGTGAATGCAAAATAAAGTCAATTAAAGCATAAAAAAGCTCAATTAATTGATAAAAACCCTAGATTAGTGTGAAAGTGTAAGAAAACACCTTACAACACCCTAAATAAGGCACAAGTAAGTCCATTTAGTTCACAAGGGTCCAAACAAGTGTGAAAATGTAAAGGGATACATTTTTCTACACTACAAGTCATATTTGGAATTCTTTAATAGGTAATTAAAGAATTCCCTATGTGTTCTATTTTTTATTTTATTATTTGTTTTAGCAATTGTTTTTTCCTTGAGGGGAAATAAAAATCAATGACAAATAAAAGAATTTCAATGAATTGTTTGATCCATGATAATGAGTTAAAGGTAGATAAATATTGTGTAATGGAGGTAATAATGGGATTGATAGAGTAATATTTAAAAAATGTGTCATCACACACATACATATATGTATATATATACATACATGAAATTATGTACATATACATATATACATACATACTTTATACACACACACACAAGTATGTGTGTACATATACACATACATACACACACACACACAAATAGATAGATAGATAGTTGGAAGTTATATTAGTACTTATTATATATATTATGCATTAATAAAGTTGTCTAACTAAACTTAAGTAACCTAAGACTTGGGTGACATACTTGGTTTAGATGTATATAGACCATATTAGTGACATACACATATATACATACATACATATACACATATTTACACACAAATATATGTGTGTGTATGCGTATACATATGTGTGTGTATATACAAATATGTATGTGTATATACGTGTATGTATATAAATACATACATACATATACATATACATATACGTATATATATATATATATACACACACACACACATACATACATATACACACATAAAGATAGATACTTGGAAGTTATATTAGTGTTGTTGGGAACACATGGGTGAATGCCAAATCTAGTTTTTATCCTAAACCTAAATAGGAAAAGAAGAAAGAGAGTGAGTTATGGTTAAGCTCATGGATTAAGAAAGACTCTAAAGTTGTTGACATATACCTTAACTTGGGGCATTTGTAAGCAACGGTTGATGAGACTTATACTTAAACCTAATATACCAAGTGATATGAATGACAATGATCAAAAGGGGGTAATAACCTAATGGCGTTATATCTATCATGCTAAGAAGTGAGGATAAGGAGGCACAATGTGACTTATTGTTTCTAGGTTTGTATATTGGTCAAGTGACACTTGGTACATTGCAAGGAACTTGTAATGGCCAAGTGACAATTCACTCATGCATAATATACCTAAAAAATAGTCAACTGACACTTGACACAATCCATGGTATCTATATTTCCCATGTGACACATGGCTTATGTATTGATATGAATCTAGTCAAGTGACACTTGACAAATGCATGGGTCTCTTTTTTGTAAGTGACATTTGACAAATGTATGACATTGGATGCAAATATTAGAAATTGAACTCATGGCTTCATAATTTGTTGAGAAAAGACAAACATACAACCTCTAAGACATTAGGTTTGTCAATTCATTTTATATTGATGTGTATGGGTATTTGTAAAGGTCAAAATTATGTTTGAAATTGAACTTTGAAGCATGTCATGTGCTTTTTTCTACAAGTTGTACTTTATCAAAAAATGGGAATTAAATTTAAGAAACATTACATTTTGATCATGAAAAAGGAGTTATTAGATCATTTGGAGAGTGAATTAGTTAGAGCAGTTCGATTAGTGTTACACTACATATACTAAACTTAGGAATTCTACATTGTGTGCCTTTCTTGTATTCAGATCTTGTGAAATCAACAAGAAGGTTTGACTAGAAGCCAAGGAAGTTTTGTACTTCACTCCTCTAAAAACAAATTCCCAAATATGCTTTTATACACCACATTGTTTTTAGAAATAAAAAAATATTCAAATGCTAGTGATCATTAAAGAAGAATTTGAGAAAGAACGAAATAATGTTGTTGCACATAATATCATCAAACACAATCCCAGACATAGTTTTATTTTGAACAATTATATAGCTTTGAAGAAAAAAATGACATAATGATCAACTCATTAACCATTGCACAACTAAATCCTCTACATCCACAACTCCACTTTCAACAAAACAACTTAACACTTTCCTAACTGCTTCTCATTTATCAATTCCATAATGTATTTTCTTCCCCTAAAAATATAACTAGCAATTTCACCTTGGTGTGCAATGGGTACGCCGAAGAGGTGTGGAAGGTTAATTATGGAAAAAATTGGTCCATTTTTTGCATACATTTGTGGAATACATGAGACCTAATGGTAGATCATTTAGCAATTATGCATTGACTTACACAAGGATTGAAACACAATTGAAACAAAACCTTTTAATTAGGAAGATAATTTGCATGGATAAAAATGCAAATTAACGAGAAAATTAGACCTTTTCAGTCTTGCAGTATTAGTAGTTTAATACCACAAAATCTATTCCAAATTAACTTTAATAATAAGGGTCATTTGTTCTTTATTTAATAACTAGATCAGGTGCACTATTACCACAATTTGTCCTTAATATTCGTCACCTTGCTAGCATTACAAAAGAGGTATGATGAATGGCTTTATACAAAAGCCTTCTATACTGTATCTCTGAAAATTATTATCAAATGATAATTCCCAAATAAAGAGTCTTGACTCTTCATATCTTAGAAGAACAATGCATGCAACAACTTATACTTCCAATAAATTTGCCTTCTTAATAAAGGCCATCTTATACTTTGAATAGTTTCAAAATATGGATGCCTGGTAGTTTCAAACAAATGGATGATATGATCTTTTACATCAGCTCTGTTTCTATGATTACATAAAATCCTTGTGAATGTAAACTCCTAACTTCACTTAATATTTCCTTTTTAAGGCACTTATATTCATGTTGAGCTACTTCTGTTCTTTTCAAATCATTGGTAATCAATGGCTCTGGTAGTTACCCTTGATCTGCAATTGCATTTGTCCCAACAATTAGGAATTCTTTGGATGTTTCAACTTCAGAATTTTAAACTACAATATATGTATTATTTAGGAAGAATAAAGAAAATATATTGCTTTCGGAATACAAACTTAGAATAATTTGTGTTAAGGAGCTTTTACTGCAAAGAGCATGGAGGCCCTACACCCTCTGAGAAGGGAAGAAGTGCGCAGAACAATTGGGCATATTTACAAGGACTCCATGAATGGAATCAGTGTTGATTTGGGGGCTAAGGCTTTTGCTACTTCACTTAATCTTATTACAAACATGATGTGGAGTAAAAATAGTGAGAGGGTGCTGGAATTTAGGGATCTCTTGGCTGAGGAGCTTGATGTGTGGAGTGTTCCCAAATTTTTAGATCTATTTCCCTTTTTGAAAAGGTTGGATTTGCAAGGGCTTTACACAAGGATGCATAAAGTGTTTGTGAAGCTTGATGGGCTGTTTGACAGGATAATTGATGAGAGGGTGAAGCATGAAAGTGAGGGAAATGATTTTTTGCACCTTCTGCTTCATCTAGTAAATAGAGGTGCTGTTGAGGAGGACGATATGGGTAGCTTTCAGTTCACCATGAGTGATGTTAAAGCTCTGTTCCTGGTAAGTTATAACCTTCTCTGTTATTAAGTGAAAGGAGTTGAGAATCGATATAAAATAAATTTATTTATTATTTTTCTAAAAACCTGTGAGATTAATTCTCTTAGTTTTACCCGTCAGTGTATCAATCTCCTAGGTCACCATTACCTTTGTTTTATTTCTGTCAGTAACATTTCCTTTGTGACTTGTTCTGCCCATGCCTTGTTACAAAAGTTTGTTCACCTACATTGTGGCATATAAATTCTTTAGAAATTTTTGTATGATTTTTTGGTTTATTGGTCTTTTATAGGACATGGTAGCTGGATCAACAAAGACCACATCCTCCTTGGAATGGGCAATGGTAGAGCTCCTGCAAAATCCATAGATAATAAAGAAAGCCCAAGAGGAATTGAAACAAGTTGTGGGCCTCGACCACATAGTAGAGGAATCCCACATATCCAGGCTGCCATACATGAAGGCAATAGTAAAGGAAACACTACGTTTGCACCCTATAGTCCCTCTGCTTGTTCCCCACAGTCCAGATAAGACCTTCCAAATAGGTGGATATGTTATTCCAAAAGGAACTGAGATTATGATCAATGTATGGAAAATTTAGAAGAACCCAAAAGTATGGAAAGATCCATTAGTGTTCGATCCAGAGAGATTTATGCAGGACCCTCGTAAATGTGAATACAATGGATGTGAGTTTTATTATATTCCATTTGGATCTGGCAGAAGGATTTGTGCAAGAATTTCCATGGCCACTCAGATGGTTCATTATTAGCAAAAGCAATTCTTCGAGAGAAGTTTTGCAGCGACAGGTGAAAGCACAATATGCCTGTGCATACACACAAATTACATGGAAAAATAAATAAAATAACCTAAATATGTGTATCAAGATTTTCAAAACCTTCCATGGACAAGCACTTAAACCCTTAAAGAAACTACAAAATCATTAAAAGCCTCAATAAGACCTGTACTCATAAGTATCATCGTCATATTTGTCTAAATACTACATCTGAGGCATTTTTTCAAATCTACGTTTTAAGAAACACCCAAACATTGAATGTATCTTGAGAAAGGCCAAAAAAAGGTTTGTAACAAATTAAATGATTGACAATTATGACAATTCGACCTACCAGTTAACTCTTGTAAGAACAAGATAAAGAGCGGAGACCAAATCACCGTTAAAATAATGAGCGTAGAAAACAAATTTGCAGATGGATGTCTGATAATCTACTAAGGTACCTCATCATAATCTCAAAAAGTCTCTCCATCGTGCTTGTTCAAAACGATACAAACCCTATCAACAATGCGAAGGAAGAAAAACAGGCAAAAAGAGGCGAATGGATGAGATCCTTCAGATCATCTTGCATCCATTTTCCTACATTGCACGTCGTTGATGGAAAAAGAGAGGTCGCCCACTTCAAATAGGGAACGCCATCACACATACTCTCCATCTGGGAACTTCCCGCATCGTTCATGGCCTTCACATGTAACACCACATCGATACCCAGAGAGCTTTTGCTGGGGTTTTTTAACATTTCAAGCAAAGTAGCCCTGTTTTGGCTGCATTACGGTCTCGGGAAACTCGTACCCTAAAATCCATATATTCAATGCTGACAACTTCAAATAACGTATATCTTCAGACGACAGAGGGGTGAAAACCGCCTAGAAGCTCTGCCTATGCTCTTTCCAATGGCCGTACAAAATGTGCAATCTTTCACTGAAACTTTCTACGTTTAGTTCGTAGCCACTGCCAAAAGATTTTCAGGGGTTTTGAGCCCACATTTGGAGCTTCCGCCATTTCTACACAACTTCAAACCCTGATACACAGTACTATATGAATTTAGGGTTTGCAATTTTAAACTATATGAATCTAGGATTTGAAATTTTAAAAGAAGGTATTAAGAAAACCATATAAACCTAAATTAACTGCAACTATGCAAGTGACTTACCTCAAGCATTGTCGAGAAAAAAATTCCTCGCCTCACGCCTAAAACAAAAAAAAAATTCCTTCGTATTTAATATTTTCTTTTAAAGGTCTGAAAAACTCTCGCCGTCAGAACTCAGCCGACTCACGTCTAATAGCCCTTAAACCCGATATACTGTGAATAGGCTAGATTGAAGCAACAATTGTAGGAAGATTGGTTTTGGTTAGCGTCATTTAAACAAATCTTGACAGAAAAAGCAGTGTAAATGCATTCATACGATGTCGCGTCTTTTGGCTGCAGAAGATCAACGGGGGAAATCTATTCAATCGTAGGCCACGCCGTGTAGAGAGAGGTGATCCATTGATTTTAAAAGTTAGGTTGCTCTCTTTCAAATTGGATACGCCTTCGGCGTAAAATAACCCACATGAAGAATATTCCAATTTCAAATTTTCACATATAAACAGACTTGAATCTTTTTATTTAAATCAAAAATTGAATTTCAATGACTTTCATTATGCAACAAGTTGTATTCATGTCGAAAAATCTCAAAAACCCTCACAATTTGGAAGAGGAGTCCTCATCCTATTTATCTCTAAAAACAATTTTATTACAGAAGATGAACAAATGTATAAAGATATTTGCAAGCTCACTGTCCCAGGCGTACCAAATCCATGGTTAACAGCACTACTAATACTAATTTGCAGAAAATGGCGTTGAAACAGAACAGCTGTTCTGAACCAGAAAAACACACAACCACAGCACACGCTACAGAATAAAACAGGGGGCATTTACAGGACGTTTAATCCTCTGGATTGCTCGCTATTCTCTCCTCTCCAGTCAAACCAGAGACATTTCGCCTGTGCAGGGCTTTATTGGATGCAAATCGATCATTTTGCATCTGAATTCCATGGTGTTCATTATCAGGCCTGGGAGAATCACCCGGCAAGATGTTATAAGATCCTCTGGAAAACTTTCCACTCGAATCGTATGATAGATTTCTGTAGAACTGATTTCCCCTGTTTCGAACCACGGCTCTGTATATAAGAGGAATCAGCCCCTCCATTACGAATACTAATCTGTGATCACTCAAAGCTATCACAAAATCTGAAGATCTGAAACCAGAACAAAAAATTTAGGGCCAAAATCTGAAGATTGAAAGTAGAACAAAAAATTTAGGTTCAAAATCTGGAGACGTGAAAGTAGAACACAAAAATTTAGGTCTTCAACTGCTGTCAGAGAAAATGTGGATGTATGAGAAGGATGGAATACCTAATGTGGTATAAAAGGGCAGAATTTGAGTGAGGATAAGCTTGACAGGTCTTACATGGATGGTCAAGATCAAATTAGTCTCTGACAATGGCGGCTTTGCAGTAGGTATAAAACCAGTGGCTGTTTTTAGCACGCGGTGTTTGCTTTTTATAGTTTAGTCAAGATTGTTAGTGCGGTCCAGTGGATTTGATCATATTTTTGTCGAGGGTTGAACAATTCGTAATACCTAAACCATTCAAGTGCATTAATTGCTCTATAGATGACGTACTAAATTCCATTGAATTAGATCATTGATGAGGTAATAGTTAGTAGGATTTTTTAATTTTAATTTTATTTATTTTTTAATGGTGGGAGGTTCCAATCAGGAATGTTTTTAAGGTGGGAGGTTACAATCAGAAACCTCATCCTTATTTTGAAAGTTCTTTAAGTATATTGCTATCAGGATTCAACCGTGTAGTTTCGAAAAATTGACCCATGTTTCATGAGTAGTGGTTCAACAAGAACCCATCTCTGATATTTGGCATCTAGGTGATGCTCACTTAGACCCATCCCAAGATGTCTTTTAACAACATTTGCAAAACCTTCATGTTGTGCCTTATGAACCATTCATAATCAGCTCAACAATTGATAAGTATGGTATTTTGACAAATTTGATATTGCTATCTTCAACCGTTTTTCGAGTCAAACTCATTGACCCATGTTTCATGAGTAGTGGTTCAACAAGAACCCATCTCTCATGATATCGAATGGTCCACTTAGACTCATTTCTAGGTGATGCTGAGGTGAAGCATTGGTCCGTCCCGGGAGGTCACCCATCCCAGTGCTCCAAACGCTTAACCAGGGAGTTTTCTCCAAGGTTAAGCCCACTTGAGTTGTTACCCCATTTGCAAAACCTTCTGTTGTGCCTTATGAACCATTCATATAGAGCCCCTTTAGCTCATCAATTGATAAGTAGGAGGTATTTTTCCACAATCAAATTATTATATTGTATCATTCAACTGTAGTTTCGAAGTCAAACTATTGACCATGTTTCATGAGTAGTGGTTCAACAAGAACCCATCTCTCATGATATCGAATGGTCCACTTAGACTCATTGCATCTAGGTGATGCTCACAGAGGTGAAGTTATGTAGAGGTCACCCATCCTGTTCAAGTAGTTTTCTCCAAGGTTAAGCCCGCTTGAGTTGTTACCCCATTTGCAAAACCTTCAGCAAGTGTTGTGCCTTATGAACCATTCATAATAGAGCCCTTTAGCTCATCAATTGATAAGTAGGAGGTATTTTTCCACATGTCAAATGATATTTATCAGGATTCAACCGTGTAGCGAGTCAAACTCATTGACCCATGTTTCATGAGTAGTGGTTCAACTCTCTAGCAATGGTTTTATTGGGTGATGCTCACTAAGCCAACCCATGTTCTTTACTTAAGCTTTCTTTTAAGACTGATTTGTTGTCAGATATTTGTGATTGTAAGATATTTGGTATTGTCTCTCTTTGTAAACTAAGGATTTATTTTGCTATCTACTTTATTAAATCAAATTTATTAGTCAATTAAAGACTAAATCTATTGAGAACAATTTGTAGAACTAAAGATTTATGTATGGTTGTAGTGTCAACAATTCTATACATAGCAATTATCACATTATGTTTTACACTTGCTTTGGTTTTTTTCCTCTTAGCATGTTTTAGGGCTCACTAAGCCAATGACTTAAGCTTTCTTTCCTCGACTGATTTGCTAAATTTGTATATTGTCTATACTATGTTTTTGTTGTTCTTAACCAGTTTCTAACTTTGTTTTGGGCATTTTTGTTTGGACAATAGCATGGGCGCACTATGGTCCCATAGATTTCAAAAATTAAAATATTTATTTGTCCACCTGTTGATTGTTGGAACCTATTGTAATGCATTTTCTATCATGTACTACATTTGTGTATGCAAATATAGCATTTCCTCTCCTTCTCTAACCTTTTGGGAATCCACTTTTGAAAGATTATTGATTGATGCATGCAAGTTATCCTACCTATCTTTGATTGTTCTCTCTTATGTATGGCTATCTTGGGATCATGTTGTTGAAGCTCTTGGTTCGCACATTTACATTCTACATGTTGCACTCTTATACTTCACCATTGGTATAATCTCTCTTATTTCTAGCTTTTTGGTTATTCATTTACTAATCTCTAATATGTACTTGTGCAACATCTCTTATCATTGTTTTTCTCCTTCATCTTTATGGTAATGGTTGTTTACTTCTATTTATCTTGATCATTTTTATTATTCACTTCTCTTTATACTTGGTCCTTGATATTTCTATTGTCATTGGCAAATATCTGATGATTTACATCTCCCATATTGTCCTTCATACATACTAGGATGCTCGAATTTTTTGTATACCTAAGATAATAACATTCATAGATATCTTATTGTGTTCTTTTGATTCTACACACATTTAAGAATTAAGAGCATACAAAACTCTAATCTATTTTCTTCTAATTGCCTACCTATGGAGGTTGAAAGACCATATTTGGGGCTTGACCACTTTGATAATCTCCCAAGAAGTCACTCTTTTTCCCTTTCTCTTGGCTACATGTATTCATATAGGCTCTTTGATGTGGAGGTTTTATATTCTTTATCTTTGATGATATTTCTTTCATTTATAGTATTTTAGTTGATTCGTGATTTCCTTACTTTCATATATTTAGATCATGTTTTTATCTTCTCAATCTTATTTAGCATTTCTAAGGGTTATTTTATGTACATTGGGATTATGTGTTGCAAGTTTAACTTTCTATGTAACAAATTGTACACTTTTATGCACAAAACACCACAACACATTTAGATGCTAGCTTAGGCATGATGCCACCCATGAAGCACATTGTTTTCTAAATTACCATACTCCCTAGATTCACTTTCTAGGTTCTTGTGACTCCAAGTTTTCTATTTTTTAGTTGTTTTTGTTTTATATTTCTAGACTTCTATATTTTCCAACTTTTCACATTCAACTCAATGTTCTACTTAGTGGAAGAAAAAATAGTTTAACTAAGTTAAACATATTTAGATTGGACTCAATATATTCTTGGTTATCTATCATAAACAATATTATTTATTGATTCTTAGTCTTATCAAGTGCAGTGGTTTAATTGATATCTCAGGACACAAAGAAATCAACTATTAACTATCATAATAGTTAATTGTGATTAGTTAAAATAATCTTGACCTTTTCTTGGATTTAAATTATAAATGTTAATCAAATTGATTTAAAGGAAAGTTATCAATCAAATAGTATTCAATATAGATTTATTGTAACATATCATACAACATCTTATCAAAGTAGAATCCAACTCTCAAGAATCAAGGTTGCTCCTTCCTTTCCCATTGGTCATAAATAATGAGATATAAACCAAACATGTGGCATCTCTGATGTGTGTTGTGTAATTTCATCCATAGCTCATACCTTAATTGAAGGTTTCTTAAAATTTGAGCAATCTAATCCAAGTGAGATCCTTTAGTTTCTATCACACAACTAACATTGTACAATAATATTGCTCCAACTTGCACAATTAAAACTTTTATAGATGATCATTTAATTAATATTTTTATTATCAAATTTCTTAATTTATATAGATTACCTTTGAATAAAAAAATACTTATATTATTTCTCTCATTAAGAACTGTGCATTTATTTTATTACATAGATTATCTATTTTCAAAGTTAGGCTAATCAACTAATTAATAATTCACCAAAATTCAAAACTTTAATACCCCTTTCATTCTAAAAGTAATTATATACTAAATTTCACAAATCAATAAATTATCAAACTCGTGATATTCAAAACTAATTACACTTAAAAAATATATTATAAAATTACTCCAACTTATACAAATCCAAACAACATAAAAAAAATAGATTCACACAAAAAAAATACTATTTATTTCCATGCTGAAAGATTAATCTCTTATTTAATAAAAAATAACTCTAAAAATTTAAATTAAATAAAAAATATGATTTTAAATCTAATAAAACTAAATTAATATAACCTACTTTATTCCATTATTTATCTTTGATATTCAAAATTAATTATACTATAAAACAAATACTATAAAATTTCTCCAACTTATACCTATACAAGATAACATCTCCCCCCCGCCCCCAAAAAAAAAAAAACTATTTATTTTTGTGTTTGAAAGATTTATCAATGGTTTAATAAAAAAAAATCCTCAAAAACCATTTAAATTAAATTAAAAGTTAATATCTTAGATCTAATTGTAGAGGGCTGCTATGAAACCATCAAATATAACAAGGAAAAAAATCAATAAAACCCAATTCAATGATAAAATAACATACTTCTATATAGCATGTGCACAAACAAAGTAAATAAAATCATATCAAAACTACATCCACCAACATGCCTGACCTTAATCCATTGTGTGTGATAATTTTTTGATAAATATATGAAGATTTCTCTTTGACCTTAGAATAACCTTAATATTAGAATGGATGCAAGATTCACCAAAATTTGTGGAGATTGAATAGCTAAATGGTGGGTGTTTTATAGTTTTTTGATTAGTGGTGTAGAATGATTGGATAGATCAACATATGAGATTTGTTGAGAGATCATAATGAGCGTGCAAGCGACATGTGCCAAGATGAAATACTAAGATGTGGATTTAAACGGTTGCATGGAAGTGATAATTGAATGAATGAATGAGTGAAGTGAGAGCGAGTGAGAGTGAATTGAGGTTGATATTTAGTCAACTCACTAATTTTAGACATGGATGAATATATATAGAATTAATTAAATAAATTTTAATTCATGAAGTGAAGTGAAAATAATTAGGAAATAAATAAAATATTAATTTTATCTAGTTTTAGAAGATTTAAATATAGAAAAGTAAAGTAAAACAAAATAAATAATTTATTTAATTTTAGAGGAAATAATAGCTAATTAATTATATTGGACATGAGAATAATACATGATTTGATTAAATAATTAAAAATATTGAATAAATATGGATAGAGGAAATTAATAATTTAATTAAATAAGTAAAAAATATTTAATTAATATAGATGAGAGAAAATTAGAAATAATTGAATAATTAAAAATTATTTAATTGAATTGGTTGGAGGAAAATGATTAATCAATTAAATAATTATTAATTAGGTTTGATAAAGAATTGATGAGATAATTAAATATTATTTAATTAAAGAGGATTTAATGTTTTAGCTTAATTAAATAATTAAAATTATTTAATTAATAGTGATAAAGGGGTTGATAAGAGATTATAATGAGAAGCGATGATGGTTTAGACAAAATGTGCTAGTAGTTTTTAGGTGTTGATAAGAGATGATGAGAAGTGATGATTGGGAGCCTATGATATCCTTAGATATTACTATAGAAGAATTTGATTCTTTAAATCGAATAAAATGGGCATGGGGTGCATCGATTGTAGATGCAGGCATGATTGTAGATTTTGATACATGGTGGGAAGCTCATTAACCGATTAGGTTGAAATATCTAGGGGTTAGTGTAGTGGGGAGGCAAAGATAAGATATAGAGACAGCTAGGGTTCATCAACAAATACCAAGAGTAGTGGGAGCTACTAATGTAGGTGGGTGAGATGAAGGAGGTGGGGACAAAGATCAAGGATAGGGATCAGAGGGAGGAGATGGAGATTAGGGGAAAAAACAATAGGGAGGGGATGGAGACCAAGGATAGGGCTAAGGAGACAATGATGACGGTTGGGGAAGGAGGCAATGATGGGGGAGGGTTGGGGTGGATAGGGGGAGGAAATAGAGGAGGTGGTGATGGGGGATAGAGGAGAAGATGAAGGAGGTGGTCATGGGGGGATGGAGACATGCATGTACAATTGGTGACTGCCCTATCTAAGTGGTACATCAAGCTCATCAGGAGAGGGACACATATCTAGTAGAGAGGGACAACCTCTATATGCTATATTCTCAGAGGACTATGAAGAGGGATGCTAAGGTGGTGTAATGGCGTGAATTTGCACCCCTAGGAAAATTCCACATTTACATTACCCCCTACCTTAGAGAATTAAATTCGCTAATGCAATTTTTACACCTACCACCTTTCTCTATCCACTTGGAAACTCATTTGTGTGTTAGTGGAGGAATTTCTTCCTGGGATGCTAGTGTGATGCACAGACGCCCACACAGTGCACTTTCGTCTTAACAGGATTCCTACCTCTGGAATCCGCAGAGGTGTTACACTCCTCCATTGGACGCAAAGTGTAACGTTTGTTGCTCCCTTGATCGACTTCAAATGGGATTTTTTCCTCCTTTTTCCCTCAAATTGTCTAACTCTTCATTCCATTCAACTTCTTCACAACTTCTTGACTCTCTTAGCAACTCCTTGGCTTCTACACGCTCACTTTCAAGCATCACCACCACCATTGAAGTTGCAAGTTGCTATGTTCTTGGATCCCTCTATCTATTGTTGTGACAATGTTGGCTTTGGAGAGCTTGTAAGCTCACTCCTTCCTCCATTTTCCTTTAGAGCACATGGTTGAGAAGGCGATATCCACCATTTTCATTCACTTTTGCATTATCGTATTTGTATTGCAACATATTATTGTTTTTGTTTTCTTGGTATTTCCATTTCTATACCCCCTTTACCACCCTTCTATACAATCATTGCTATCTAGCTATATGTGGAGGTGGAAACACCAAAGCGAGGGATTGATTGAGGCAGTCCTCTAAACACAACTCCAAAATATTCTCATTCTTTTGTATGCATGTTATTCATTAAGTGAGGCTAGCGAAGAACTCAACTTGCGGGTTCAAAGGTTTTCCTTTATCACCCTTCTCTCATCAATTCTAGCTTAGTGTTATAGTAGTATTATTCTTATTGTACTCTGTTTATGTACTTTCTTTACATTCTGTTATAGCATAAAATCTATCAGTCAAATTATTAGCTCGTCTCCTAGTTTTTTTGTCTGTTCCTCACACTCTATGTCTGTACGAATGCCAACACCTCACTAAGATGCTAGCACACTACACTAGAGTTTGTGTCATATGCAACCCTCCTCAGGTAGTGAGCTATCTGAGTCACAAATTGAACTTCGGGAATCAACTTGTTTGACCTCCTAAAACATTCAGGTTAGCAGAGGGATAGTAGCAACTATATTGCTCTTCCTTTTTGACCTTAACTACTTAACCTTTCCAAATCACTTAGAAAGCTTGAGGTAGATTAGGGTAGCCTGTTGCTTAGGACCCTCCTGTGACCCGAGGTCTCAGAGTAGCCGATCCCCCTCTACATTTTGGTGAGCCTAATGTGAACTATTTTTGTTCTGTTTCATAGTGTTGAAGGAACCTTCTCTCATATTCTAGTCATGTTGTAGGGTGATCCCACAATAGTGGTTTACACTTTTTGGCCTAACTGGACACTGATATATTTTTTTTTAACACAATCTCCACATTCGGGCACCTATAGCGATTAAACCGTAAGGAATTTGAAGATGATGTAAACTAGAGTCTTGTCAAGATTCTGTTCCGGATTCTAAAAAATGGATTTCTTTTCAATTCTTTTAACCAGACACTTCTTTTTCCATCTCCACA
>VDFB02290748.1:0-36182 GCA_007258455.2 Sequoia sempervirens
TAAGAACAAGATAAAGAGCGGAGACCAAATCACCGTTAAAATAATGAGCGTAGAAAACAAATTTGCAGATGGATGTCTGATAATCTACTAAGGTACCTCATCATAATCTCAAAAAGTCTCTCCATCGTGCTTGTTCAAAACGATACAAACCCTATCAACAATGCGAAGGAAGAAAAACAGGCAAAAAGTGGCGAATGGATGAGATCCTTCAGATCATCTTGCATCCATTTTCCTACATTGCACGTCGTTGATGGAAAAAGAGAGGTCGCCCACTTCAAATAGGGAACGCCATCACACATACTCTCCATCTGGGAACTTCCCGCATCGTTCATGGCCTTCACATGTAACACCACATCGATACCCAGAGAGCTTTTGCTGGGGTTTTTTAACATTTCAAGCAAAGTAGCCCTGTTTTGGCTGCATTACGGTCTCGGGAAACTCGTACCCTAAAATCCATATATTCAATGCTGACAACTTCAAATAACGTATATCTTCAGACGACAGAGGGGTGAAAACCGCCTAGAAGCTCTGCCTATGCTCTTTCCAATGGCCGTACAAAATGTGCAATCTTTCACTGAAACTTTCTACGTTTAGTTCGTAGCCACTGCCAAAAGATTTTCAGGGGTTTTGAGCCCACATTTGGAGCTTCCGCCATTTCTACACAACTTCAAACCCTGATACACAGTACTATATGAATTTAGGGTTTGCAATTTTAAACTATATGAATCTAGGATTTGAAATTTTAAAAGAAGGTATTAAGAAAACCATATAAACCTAAATTAACTGCAACTATGCAAGTGACTTACCTCAAGCATTGTCGAGAAAAAAATTCCTCGCCTCACGCCTAAAACAAAAAAAAAAATTCCTTCGTATTTAATATTTTCTTTTAAAGGTCTGAAAAACTCTCGCCGTCAGAACTCAGCCGACTCACGTCTAATAGCCCTTAAACCCGATATACTGTGAATAGGCTAGATTGAAGCAACAATTGTAGGAAGATTGGTTTTGGTTAGCGTCATTTAAACAAATCTTGACAGAAAAAGCAGTGTAAATGCATTCATACGATGTCGCGTCTTTTGGCTGCAGAAGATCAACGGGGGAAATCTATTCAATCGTAGGCCACGCCGTGTAGAGAGAGGTGATCCATTGATTTTAAAAGT
Source organism: Sequoia sempervirens (assembly GCA_007258455.2). Taxonomy (NCBI): domain Eukaryota; kingdom Viridiplantae; phylum Streptophyta; class Pinopsida; order Cupressales; family Cupressaceae; genus Sequoia; species Sequoia sempervirens. The sequence continues at coordinate 1,158 of VDFB02290748.1, forward strand.
TAGGTTGCTCTCTTTCAAATTGGATACGCCTTCGGCGTAAAATAACCCACATGAAGAATATTCCAATTTCAAATTTTCACATATAAACAGACTTGAATCTTTTTATTTAAATCAAAAATTGAATTTCAATGACTTTCATTATGCAACAAGTTGTATTCATGTCGAAAAATCTCAAAAACCCTCACAATTTGGAAGAGGAGTCCTCATCCTATTTATCTCTAAAAACAATTTTATTACAGAAGATGAACAAATGTATAAAGATATTTGCAAGCTCACTGTCCCAGGCGTACCAAATCCATGGTTAACAGCACTACTAATACTAATTTGCAGAAAATGGCGTTGAAACAGAACAGCTGTTCTGAACCAGAAAAACACACAACCACAGCACACGCTACAGAATAAAACAGGGGGCATTTACAGGACGTTTAATCCTCTGGATTGCTCGCTATTCTCTCCTCTCCAGTCAAACCAGAGACATTTCGCCTGTGCAGGGCTTTATTGGATGCAAATCGATCATTTTGCATCTGAATTCCATGGTGTTCATTATCAGGCCTGGGAGAATCACCCGGCAAGATGTTATAAGATCCTCTGGAAAACTTTCCACTCGAATCGTATGATAGATTTCTGTAGAACTGATTTCCCCTGTTTCGAACCACGGCTCTGTATATAAGAGGAATCAGCCCCTCCATTACGAATACTAATCTGTGATCACTCAAAGCTATCACAAAATCTGAAGATCTGAAACCAGAACAAAAAATTTAGGGCCAAAATCTGAAGATTGAAAGTAGAACAAAAAATTTAGGTTCAAAATCTGGAGACGTGAAAGTAGAACACAAAAATTTAGGTCTTCAACTGCTGTCAGAGAAAATGTGGATGTATGAGAAGGATGGAATACCTAATGTGGTATAAAAGGGCAGAATTTGAGTGAGGATAAGCTTGACAGGTCTTACATGGATGGTCAAGATCAAATTAGTCTCTGACAATGGCGGCTTTGCAGTAGGTATAAAACCAGTGGCTGTTTTTAGCACGCGGTGTTTGCTTTTTATAGTTTAGTCAAGATTGTTAGTGCGGTCCAGTGGATTTGATCATATTTTTGTCGAGGGTTGAACAATTCGTAATACCTAAACCATTCAAGTGCATTAATTGCTCTATAGATGACGTACTAAATTCCATTGAATTAGATCATTGATGAGGTAATAGTTAGTAGGATTTTTTAATTTTAATTTTATTTATTTTTTAATGGTGGGAGGTTCCAATCAGGAATGTTTTTAAGGTGGGAGGTTACAATCAGAAACCTCATCCTTATTTTGAAAGTTCTTTAAGTTACAATATTGCTATCAGGATTCAACCGTGTAGTTTCGAGTCAAACTCATTGACCCATGTTTCATGAGTAGTGGTTCAACAAGAACCCATCTCTCATGATATCGAATGGTCCACTTAGCACTCATTGCATCTAGGTGATGCTCCGCAGTGAAACAACTGGTCGAGTCACCCATCCCAATACTACACATCAAGCACGCTTAACCACGGAGTTTCCCCCAAGGTTAAGCCCTTTTAGCTTGCAACCCCATTTGCAAAACCTTCAGCAAGTGTTGTGCCTTATGAACCATTCATTATAGAGCCCCTTTAGCTTATCAATTGATAAGTAGGAAATATTTTCCACGGCGTGTCAAATTCTGATATTCTTGTCGAGTTCAACGTGTAGTTTTAAATTCAAACTCATTTGACCCATGTTTCATGAGTAGTGGTTCAACAAGAACCCATCTCATGATATCGAATGGTCCATAGCGCTCATTGCATCTGGTGATGCTCCACGAGAGGTGAAGCATTGAAATTCGAATCAGGAGGTCGCATCCCGATCTTGCTCGGCTCAATGGCAACGGTTTTTCTCCAGGTTAAGCCCATGAAGTTATTACCCCATTACCGACGCCCGACAAGTGTTGTGCCTTATGAACCATTCATAATGGGAGCGCTGGCTCATCGATTGATAAGTAGAATTATTTTTCCCGCGGCGTGTTAAATTACGATATTGCTATCGAGTTCAGCAGCGTGTGGTTTCGAGTCAAACTCATTGACCCATGTTTCATGAGTAGTGGTTCACCAGAACCCATCTCTCATGATATTGAATGGTCCACTTAGCACTCATTGCATCTAGGTGATGCTCACAGAGGTGAAGCACTGGTCTGTCCCGGGAGGTCACCCATCCAGGTACTGCTCCAGCTCAAGCACGCTTAACCAGGGAGTTTTTCTCCAAGGTTAAGCCCGCTTGAGTTGTTACCCCATTTGCAAAACCTTCAGCAAGTGTTGTGCCTTATGAACCATTCATAATAGAGCCCCTTTAGCTCATCGATTGATAAGTAGGAGGTATTTTTCCACAGCGTGTCAAATTATGATATTGCTATCAGGATTCAACCGTGTAGTTTCGAGTCAAACTCATTGACCCATGTTTCATGAGTAGTGGTTCAACAAGAACCCATCTCTCATGATATCGAATGGTCCACTTAGCACTCATTGCATCTAGGTGATGCTCACAGAGGTGAAGCACTGGTCCGTCCCGGGAGGTCACCCATCCCAGTTCTTTAAGTATTTGAATTTACAAAAAGTCAAGTGGAGATTTGAATTTGGTATTACTTAGATGTCTTTTAACAACACTTCTGTCATTAAATCAAACATCTTTTGACATTTAAACTCAATTTGTTGTCAGATATTTGTGATTGTAAGATATTTGGTATTGTCTCTCTTTGTAAACTAAGGATTTATTTTGCTATCTACTTTATTAAATCAAATTTATTAGTCAATTAAAGACTAAATCTATTGAGAACAATTTGTAGAACTAAAGATTTATGTATGGTTGTAGTGTCAACAATTCTATACATAGCAATTATCACATTATGTTTTACACTTGCTTTGGTTTTTTTCCTCTTAGCATGTTTTAGGGCTCACTAAGCCAATGACTTAAGCTTTCTTTCCTCGACTGATTTGCTAAATTTGTATATTGTCTATACTATGTTTTTGTTGTTCTTAACCAGTTTCTAACTTTGTTTTGGGCATTTTTGTTTGGACAATAGCATGGGCGCACTATGGTCCCATAGATTTCAAAAATTAAAATATTTATTTGTCCACCTGTTGATTGTTGGAACCTATTGTAATGCATTTTCTATCATGTACTACATTTGTGTATGCAAATATAGCATTTCCTCTCCTTCTCTAACCTTTTGGGAATCCACTTTTGAAAGATTATTGATTGATGCATGCAAGTTATCCTACCTATCTTTGATTGTTCTCTCTTATGTATGGCTATCTTGGGATCATGTTGTTGAAGCTCTTGGTTCGCACATTTACATTCTACATGTTGCACTCTTATACTTCACCATTGGTATAATCTCTCTTATTTCTCTAGCTTTTTGGTTATTCATTTACTAATCTCTAATATGTACTTGTGCAACATCTCTTATCATTGTTTTTCTCCTTCATCTTTATGGTAATGGTTGTTTACTTCTATTTATCTTGATCATTTTTATTATTCACTTCTCTTTATACTTGGTCCTTGATATTTCTATTGTCATTGGCAAATATCTGATGATTTACATCTCCCATATTGTCCTTCATACATACTAGGATGCTCAAATTTTTTGTATACCTAAGATAATAACATTCATAGATATCTTATTGTGTTCTTTTGATTCTACACACATTTAAGAATTAAGAGCATACAAAACTCTAATCTATTTTCTTCTAATTGCCTACCTATGGAGGTTGAAAGACCATATTTGAGGCTTGACCACTTTGATAATCTCCCAAGAAGTCACTCTTTTTCCCTTTCTCTTGGCTACATGTATTCATATAGGCTCTTTGATGTGGAGGTTTTATATTCTTTATCTTTGATGATATTTCTTTCATTTATAGTATTTTAGTTGATTCGTGATTTCCTTACTTTCATATATTTAGATCATGTTTTTATCTTCTCAATCTTATTTAGCATTTCTAAGGGTTATTTTATGTACATTGGGATTATGTGTTGCAAGTTTAACTTTCTATGTAACAAATTGTACACTTTTATGCACAAAACACCACAACACATTTAGATGCTAGCTTAGGCATGATGCCACCCATGAAGCACATTGTTTTCTAAATTACCATACTCCCTAGATTCACTTTCTAGGTTCTTGTGACTCCAAGTTTTCTATTTTTTAGTTGTTTTTGTTTTATATTTCTAGACTTCTATATTTTCCAACTTTTCACATTCAACTCAATGTTCTACTTAGTGGAAGAAAAAATAGTTTAACTAAGTTAAACATATTTAGATTGGACTCAATATATTCTTGGTTATCTATCATAAACAATATTATTTATTGATTCTTAGTCTTATCAAGTGCAGTGGTTTAATTGATATCTCAGGACACAAAGAAATCAACTATTAACTATCATAATAGTTAATTGTGATTAGTTAAAATAATCTTGACCTTTTCTTGGATTTAAATTATAAATGTTAATCAAATTGATTTAAAGGAAAGTTATCAATCAAATAGTATTCAATATAGATTTATTGTAACATATCATACAACATCTTATCAAAGTAGAATCCAACTCTCAAGAATCAAGGTTGCTCCTTCCTTTCCCATTGGTCATAAATAATGAGATATAAACCAAACATGTGGCATCTCTGATGTGTGTTGTGTAATTTCATCCATAGCTCATACCTTAATTGAAGGTTTCTTAAAATTTGAGCAATCTAATCCAAGTGAGATCCTTTAGTTTCTATCACACAACTAACATTGTACAATAATATTGCTCCAACTTGCACAATTAAAACTTTTATAGATGATCATTTAATTAATATTTTTATTATCAAATTTCTTAATTTATATAGATTACCTTTGAATAAAAAAATACTTATATTATTTCTCTCATTAAGAACTGTGCATTTATTTTATTACATAGATTATCTATTTTCAAAGTTAGGCTAATCAACTAATTAATAATTCACCAAAATTCAAAACTTTAATACCCCTTTCATTCTAAAAGTAATTATATACTAAATTTCACAAATCAATAAATTATCAAACTCGTGATATTCAAAACTAATTACACTTAAAAAATATATTATAAAATTACTCCAACTTATACAAATCCAAACAACATAAAAAAAATAGATTCACACAAAAAAAATACTATTTATTTCCATGCTGAAAGATTAATCTCTTATTTAATAAAAAATAACTCTAAAAATTTAAATTAAATAAAAAATATGATTTTAAATCTAATAAAACTAAATTAATATAACCTACTTTATTCCATTATTTATCTTTGATATTCAAAATTAATTATACTATAAAACAAATACTATAAAATTTCTCCAACTTATACCTATACAAGATAACATCTCCCCCCCGCCCCCAAAAAAAAAAAAACTATTTATTTTTGTGTTTGAAAGATTTATCAATGGTTTAATAAAAAAAAATCCTCAAAAACCATTTAAATTAAATTAAAAGTTAATATCTTAGATCTAATTGTAGAGGGCTGCTATGAAACCATCAAATATAACAAGGAAAAAAATCAATAAAACCCAATTCAATGATAAAATAACATACTTCTATATAGCATGTGCACAAACAAAGTAAATAAAATCATATCAAAACTACATCCACCAACATGCCTGACCTTAATCCATTGTGTGTGATAATTTTTTGATAAATATATGAAGATTTCTCTTTGACCTTAGAATAACCTTAATATTAGAATGGATGCAAGATTCACCAAAATTTGTGGAGATTGAATAGCTAAATGGTGGGTGTTTTATAGTTTTTTGATTAGTGGTGTAGAATGATTGGATAGATCAACATATGAGATTTGTTGAGAGATCATAATGAGCGTGCAAGCGACATGTGCCAAGATGAAATACTAAGATGTGGATTTAAACGGTTACATGGAAGTGATAATTGAATGAATGGATGAGTGAAGTGAGAGCGAGTGAGAGTGAATTGAGGTTGATATTTAGTCAACTCACTAATTTTAGACATGGATGAATATATATAGAATTAATTAAATAAATTTTAATTCATGAAGTGAAGTGAAAATAATTAGGAAATAAATAAAATATTAATTTTATCTAGTTTTAGAAGATTTAAATATAGAAAAGTAAAGTAAAACAAAATAAATAATTTATTTAATTTTAGAGGAAATAATAGCTAATTAATTATATTGGACATGAGAATAATACATGATTTGATTAAATAATTAAAAATATTGAATAAATATGGATAGAGGAAATTAATAATTTAATTAAATAAGTAAAAAATATTTAATTAATCTAGATGAGAGAAAATTAGAAATAATTGAATAATTAAAAATTATTTAATTGAATTGGTTGGAGGAAAATGATTAATCAATTAAATAATTATTAATTAGGTTTGATAAAGAAATGATGAGATAATTAAATATTATTTAATTAAAGAGGATTTAATGTTTTAGCTTAATTAAATAATTAAAATTATTTAATTAATAGTGATAAAGGGGTTGATAAGAGATTATAATGAGAAGCGATGATGGTTTAGACAAAATGTGCTAGTAGTTTTTAGGTGTTGATAAGAGATGATGAGAAGTGATGATTGGGAGCCTATGATATCCTTAGATATTACTATAGAAGAATTTGATTCTTTAAATCCAATAAAATGGGCATGGGGTGCATCGATTGTAGATGCAGGCATGATTGTAGATTTTGATACATGGTGGGAAGCTCATTAACCGATTAGGTTGAAATATCTAGGGGTTAGTGTAGTGGGGAGGCAAAGATAAGATATAGAGACAGCTAGGGTTCATCAACAAAGACCAAGAGTAGTGGGAGCTACTAATGTAGGTGGGTGAGATGAAGGAGGTGGGGACAAAGATCAAGGATAGGGATCAGAGGGAGGAGATGGAGATTAGGGGAAAAAACAATAGGGAGGGGATGGAGACCAAGGATAGGGCTAAGGAGACAATGATGACGGTTGGGGAAGGAGGCAATGATGGGGGAGGGTTGGGGTGGATAGGGGGAGGAAATAGAGGAGGTGGTGATGGGGGATAGAGGAGAAGATGAAGGAGGTGGTCATGGGGGGATGGAGACATGCATGTACAATTGGTGACTGCCCTATCTAAGTGGTACATCAAGCTCATCAGGAGAGGGACACATATCTAGTAGAGAGGGACAACCTCTATATGCTATATTCTCAGAGGACTATGAAGAGGGATGCTAAGGTGGTGTAATGGCGTGAATTTGCACCCCTAGGAAAATTCCACATTTACATTACCCCCTACCTTAGAGAATTAAATTCGCTAATGCAATTTTTACACCTACCACCTTTCTCTATCCACTTGGAAACTCATTTGTGTGTTAGTGGAGGAATTTCTTCCTGGGATGCTAGTGTGATGCACAGACGCCCACACAGTGCACTTTCGTCTTAACAGGATTCCTACCTCTGGAATCCGCAGAGGTGTTACACTCCTCCATTGGACGCAAAGTGTAACGTTTGTTGCTCCCTTGATCGACTTCAAATGGGATTTTTTCCTCCTTTTTCCCTCAAATTGTCTAACTCTTCATTCCATTCAACTTCTTCACAACTTCTTGACTCTCTTAGCAACTCCTTGGCTTCTACACGCTCACTTTCAAGCATCACCACCACCATTGAAGTTGCAAGTTGCTATGTTCTTGGATCCCTCTATCTATTGTTGTGACAATGTTGGCTTTGGAGAGCTTGTAAGCTCACTCCTTCCTCCATTTTCCTTTAGAGCACATGGTTGAGAAGGCGATATCCACCATTTTCATTCACTTTTGCATTATCGTATTTGTATTGCAACATATTATTGTTTTTGTTTTCTTGGTATTTCCATTTCTATACCCCCTTTACCACCCTTCTATACAATCATTGCTATCTAGCTATATGTGGAGGTGGAAACACCAAAGCGAGGGATTGATTGAGGCAGTCCTCTAAACACAACTCCAAAATATTCTCATTCTTTTGTATGCATGTTATTCATTAAGTGAGGCTAGCGAAGAACTCAACTTGCGGGTTCAAAGGTTTTCCTTTATCACCCTTCTCTCATCAATTCTAGCTTAGTGTTATAGTAGTATTATTCTTATTGTACTCTGTTTATGTACTTTCTTTACATTCTGTTATAGCATAAAATCTATCAGTCAAATTATTAGCTCGTCTCCTAGTTTTTTTGTCTGTTCCTCACACTCTATGTCTGTACGAATGCCAACACCTCACTAAGATGCTAGCACACTACACTAGAGTTTGTGTCATATGCAACCCTCCTCAGGTAGTGAGCTATCTGAGTCACAAATTGAACTTCGGGAATCAACTTGTTTGACCTCCTAAAACATTCAGGTTAGCAGAGGGATAGTAGCAACTATATTGCTCTTCCTTTTTGACCTTAACTACTTAACCTTTCCAAATCACTTAGAAAGCTTGAGGTAGATTAGGGTAGCCTGTTGCTTAGGACCCTCCTGTGACCCGAGGTCTCAGAGTAGCCGATCCCCCTTTACATTTTGGTGAGCCTAATGTGAACTATTTTTGTTCTGTTTCATAGTGTTGAAGGAACCTTCTCTCATATTCTAGTCATGTTGTAGGGTGATCCCACAATAGTGGTTTACACTTTTTGGCCTAACTGGACACTGATATTTTTTTTTTAACACAATCTCCACATTCGGGCACCTATAGCGATTAAACCGTAAGGAATTTGAAGATGATGTAAACTAGAGTCTTGTCACATTTTGTCTGTAGATTCTAAAAATATTTTTTCAATTTTTTGGAATCAGATTGCACTTCTTTTCCATCTCCCACAAAACTAGTTTTTTCAAAAATAGCATTTTTAAAAAGTGATGCACACCGTATAACGCATAACTTTTTTCCATGAAGGATAAAATTCCAATTATTTCAAATTTAGATTTCTAACTCCGATATCTAGTGCTTCCACTTGGTTAGATAGTTTTTTATTGAATATTTTTTCTTTAATCAAGTTTAAGTCAATCAAATGACAATTCAGACATAGCACCGTATAACGATAACTTTTACTGTATGTATCAAAATTCTTCTTTTTTTTGTTGGATCAAGGACTTCAATATCTGGTGCACTCATATTTTTAAATTTTTTTTTATAATCTTCTATTTTTCCACTTGTGCGTAATGAGACTTTTGTTTTCGATGAAAAACCTATATTTAATAAAACTTAAAAATGATAGATAATAAAACCAAAACATACTAAAATTATATTCATTGGATAGCTCGCTGAAGGCTACTCGATTCCAAGTTTGGTTTCTAAATATTCCCCCATTTTCATCCCCAACTGGAGCTTGAAAGCGTAAAATTTTAGGTTTTTTGTGTGAACACATTAAAAAATTAGGGAAAAGGGGGTTCGCTAGAACTAGGGGGGTTCTAGCGAACCCCCAGGGGTTCTAGCGAACCAGGGTTCATTCGAACCCCCACAAATATGCATTTTTCCTTTGTTTTTTGGGCAGGAAATGTGGGCCCAATAGTTAATGGGTTCGCTCGAACCCTAGTTCGGTCGAACCCCTTTATGGTTCGGTCGAACATGTAGGTTCATGCGAACCCCTAAAACCAATTTTTTTGCCATGGGGTCGTTTTTTCTCAAATTTCCTTCCTCTTCAAAAGTGTAAACCACTTATGTGGCTTCACCCTATAGGTTTGTGTGTCATAGGGCGCATAGCCTTGCAACCCAACCTACAACCCCTAGCAACGTAGTTAGAAGGATCCCTAAACATTATGAAGCAAAATCTAGATAGGTCATTGCCTAATTGTTGAACCTCTGGAGTATCCTAAGGAAATCCTTTTGAATTATGTAATCATGGCCTCTTTTATGCATCTCCATATTCCTCTCGTGCAACCTATGAATGGATCACTCGCTATAACTTTTACATCGCAAGACCTAGCTATGAACACAAATAGAGAGCCTTATCCTCTGTACATTACCACTTGCATCAATGGGAACATCGTGATTGGTGTTCTGGTTGATCCCACATGCTGTGTGAATGTTATAACAAAGGAGATTCTGCTGATAAATTTCTTATATAATTAGGATGGGTATGATGAATCAAAGAGCACAATACGTACACACGATGGAATCTTGGTCCTTCCAATTGGTTCCATCACCCTCTCAGTCCTAGTAGGACCCAGGAATGTAAATGCTCCTTTCAATATCATCTCAGAGTTGGACTTGTTCAGAGTGAAACTAGGCATGTCTCATGGCTAGTTTCCATGAATGTAGTCACTTTGGTAATCCATAAGTGTTTAAAGTTTTCTCATGAGGGCTTTGTACACGACACTGGATATAAACCTCTGGTGTCGCATGGGGGATACTCGCTAGATCACTTTTGGCATGCCCCGGTTGGTCCAATCCCTCCAAGGACAGACTTGTTTTACCGCACCTATGTTAAATACAAGAATGGGGACATAGCACCGAAGGTGACCTAACCGATATCCCCTTACACCATTTCAGTTAAAGGCTCTATGATTGCACAATAGTAGGCTACCTCCTCCTCTCAAAAAGGGAAGGGGAAGTCTACTCGTGCCCATGAGCCTTCCTCTTCTTCTACTGTCTCTCATTCACTTTTACCTCTTGCCCTGTTGTAGTGCCTTCGACCTCTACTCCCATGCCTCACATGGGGAGTTTGATGGTTCCCTCTTGGCAAAAGGCCAAGCATCAAGTATTCAGACTTCTTGTCTTACCCACAATGCCAAGGCCTATTTTCTATGGTAAGGGGAATGGTCCTTGTGGAGTTGTCCCTGCGTCTTAGCCTCTGCGGCCTCCTACTGCTTCTACTCCTTAGGTAGTGAATGGGAAGAGGCCCGCCACCAAGGTGCCTGAGTCTGCTTCTCCACCTATTGTGGTTCTCGCTCTTACACTTCTTGCTCCTGCTCCTATCTAGGAGGCTATCCTTTCGTTGAAAATAGTTGTGGAGGATACACCTATGGTGGAACAAGATCCTCTTTCTCCTTCTCAAGAAGTGAGTTCTAGTTCCTGGAGTTGATGAAACTGGCTTGCACATGAGCATAAGCACTAGAGGAAGGCTTTGGTTAATGAGCAAGCTACCTCGCAAAAGGAAAAAGAGGAGCCTACAACTCCTATTTCGGAATCTCTTATTGTATCTCCCTCTTTTGTTCTTTCCGCTTCAATTCTCGTCGCCTTGATTTTTCTTTCAGCTCCTCCCATGAGTGTTAGTGACCCTCACCCCAAAAGGGTGTAGGTTTTCATCACTCCCTCAGTGGATCCTCCTCTTCTGATGTCCCTTATGTACATCCCCCCATTCTCTTAGCTTGTGGACATGTAGAACACTGCAATGGTGTCTGTTGCGGCCTTGTCTTCTTCATCCTCGCCTTTTTCTTCCTTTGTTAGGATTTTGCATCCTCTGATGAAGTGTAAGTTGGAAGATGACCTCGCTTCCAATGGAGGTCGAAAGAAGGGATCACCTTCTTCGGGAGAGGGTTCTACTTTGGCTTGCATTATCCTTGTGATGGAGGAAACCCTGAAATCTTTCAAGTTTGTCACCATATCTTTTAATGAGATTGATGTTGGATCTTGGGTACCTCCTTCATCTCCTATTCAGTTAACACATGAAACTCTTGTCAAGTGCATGTTTAACTTAGTTGATGATGTCTCAGCTCTATCAGTAATCTTTTCAAGATTGATGACTTTTACCTCACAAGAGTTGAGTGAAGGAGACCTCAAGGGGCCTTCTTCCTTAGCTCTTGTCATAAGAGAGTCAGAGGGTGCCCCCCTTGCTATCCCACCCTTGCAGGCTTGTCTTCCCTCCCCTTATGATGATCTAGATTGGGAGAATAATGACCTCTTGATTGATGAGAACTAAGGAGTACCTCTTCTTTATTTGTAGATTAGATTTATGTGTATGTTGTGTTTCTCCCATGCTTGTTTTTGTGTGTTTCTAGAGGACCCTTGCCATCCTTGTAGGTGCTTGGATACAAGAGTGAATTTTTTTCATAAAATCCCTCTATATGTTTCATCATTCTTCTATATGTTGAACCTTTATTTTCGATAATTGGGATGATGCAAAGTGTTGGGGGCATTTGGGTCTCCCTTCCATGTCGACCCAATTTTTTTTTTCATTTTGTCTTCATGTGCTCTTCTTCACATTCTAATATATTTTGGAATTGATGACAGTTCATATGTATACTGTATTATATCTATCTATCTATATCTATGAACAGTTCTGACCCCAAATTATCAAATCCCCCATCTCTTGATTTCTTCATTTTTGCTTATCTTTACTTTTTTATCTTTCTCTCTTATTTGATTTCATCTTGATGTTATGGTGCCTATCTATTGTCACTCACATGTGCAACAACATTCCCATGTCTACATATCATCATGTATCGTGGGCCACAACATCTTTACATCTTTTCTTCCTTTCCTTAGGATGCCACATGCTCCTTCAGTTCATACGCACCATCCTAAGGGGGGCTCCTACCTCTTTGATTTTCAAAAAAGGTGTATTTAGTGGCCAATGAATCCCTTGCTAAAGATTTCTACATTTTTCAAAAATTGAATCCTTCGATAAGGATCCCCTTAACAAGATTTTCTTTCAAAATTGAATGATAGCAAAAAGAATAAAAAATTATCCTTCGAGGAGGCCATTCTTTTTTTTGGATTCCTTGACGAAAGAAAATATTTCAAAAGGATTCCTTGATGATAGGATCATTTACAAAATTTCATCGATTTTCAAACGAAGTGTCCCTTTGTGTGGGCCTCTTGCAATCTTGAAGGGTTCCCAAGGGACCCCTTTGACAGCTTCTCCTTCAATTGCTTGTTCTGAGATATGACTGTTTGTCTGTCTACATGACTTTTTCTTGCCTAGCATGTTTTGTTTGTAGATTAACATGTTGCTTTATAGGATTGAGCACTTGTGAAGCTAATTTTATAATCAAGCTTTGAGGACCGAGCACGTGTAAGGGCCAATTAGACTCTGTGGAGCCTTTCATTTCTTCCCCCCAAGATCAAGCACTTGTGGTACCTCCTTTGTAGGACCGAGCACCGGTAAGGGCCAATAAGACTCTTCAGAGCCTTTCATTTTTACCCCCTATGACTGATCACCTATGGTGCCTCCTTTGCAGGACTAAGCACCTATGAAGTGCTTTCATTTTGTAGGACTGAGCAATACCTGTAGAACCTTTGTTCACCTTCTAGGGGACCGAGCACCCGTGGAGCCAATTTTGTAGGACCGAGAACCTATAGAGCCTTTTGTTCACTTTCCATAGGACTGAGTACCTGTGGAGCCATCTCTCTTTCCTACACATTTGAGCATGTCAGATTGCGGTTTGCTTCCTTGAAAATTCAGGTATACGCTTTTCAAAATTTTCTCTAATTTACCTCACATTCATTGAAGCATATGCTCGCTAAAGTGGGGGAAAAATGTAATGGCATGAATTTTCACCCCTAGGAAAATTCCACATTTACATTACCTCCTACCTTAGAGAATTAAATCCGATGATGTAATCCTTACACCCACCACCTTTCCTTATTCACTTGGCAACTCATTTTGTGTCAATGGAAGAATTTTTCCCTGGGACGCTAGCACGACACCTAATGCCTCTATAGATTCTAGAGGCAAGAACCCTGTTAGGATGCTAGTTCAATGTGCAGACATCCACATAACGCACTTCTGTCCTAACAAGATTCCTACCTCTGGTGTATTTAAATTTGTATACTCTCTTTACCATCTTTATATACAATCATTGCTATCTGGCTATCTATGGAGGTGGAAACACCAAAGTGGGGGACTGACTGAAGCAGTCTTCTAAACACAACCCTGACATTTTCTTGTTCTTATGTGTGCAAGCTATTTGTTAAGTGAAGCTAGTGAAGACCTCAACTTGCACGTTCAAAGGTTTGTATTTATCATCCTTCTCTAATCAATTTTAGCTTAGTGTTATAGTAGTAGTATTCTTCTTGTACTCCATTTATGTACTTTCTTTACATTTTGTTATAGCATAAAATCTGTCAGTTAAACTATTATCTTGTCTCCTAGTGTTTTTGTCTATTCCTCACACTCTATTCGTATGGATGCCCATGCCCCACTGAGATGCTAGTGCTTTTCCCTACACTATTGTCCTTAGGAAGTGATATGTTTGATTCACATATTGAACTCTGAGTATCTGCTCATTTGACCTCCTATAACATTTGGGTTAGTAGAAGGACACTAGCAACTAGATTTCTCTTCCTTTTTCAACCTTAACCGCTTAACCTTTCCAAATCACTTAGCAAGCTTGAGGTAGATCAGGGCAGCCTGTTGCTTAGGACCCTCTTGTGACCTGGGATCTCAGAGTAGCTAGTCCCCCTCCTCTAAAGGTCATTGTGCGTCAATAGGAAGAGGTAGCATGAAGCATGCCAATGATGTAGGTGATGGAGGAGGCGCAAAGGATCACATTGGAGGTCACCTACTATAAAACCCTCTATGAGAGAGGTGTTTGGAGATTAAATGGATCCTAGTTTTTTAGCTTGGAGTTGTTCAAGGACCTCTTGTTTAGTTAGATTTAAGGGGATATATATTATTGGGGCATCATCAAGGCCACCGCCACTAGTACCAATATCACTAGCTTAGGATCTAATAGGTTAAGTTACAACACATCCATCAACATAGGCCATAGTACAACCAACACCAAGTATTCCTCCTTATGCACCAACACCTAGGCACTAAGAGGGTGGGAGCTCTACCTAGTTAAGAAATTTTTTATTTTTATATCATTTTAATGTAGATATGTATATATATTTCCTACGAGTTGTTTTATTGATGTATATTTATGACTAGTCATGTATCGCTTTGTACATACATTATATATATTTTATTTATCATGACACAATTATACATATGAGATGAGATTTTATTTTTTTGGCTTATGATGTTCATGATGTGATGACCTTCTATATGCATGTGATGGATATCTATATGATTGATATATGCATGTAATGATGATTCTTATTTAATGATGTTATATGATGGATGTATGTATGTAATGATGATTCTTATTTTATGTTTCTATATGATGGATGGATGTATGTAATGATGATTCTTATTTGATGTTGCCATATGATGGATATTTTATCCCCAATGAGCAAAGAGTCCTCCAAAACAGGTCATAGCCACCAGACCCCCAATGAGAAAAACCCATCATCTTCATCTTCTGAATCAACACTACCATCTCCAACATTACTAAAGGAATTTGAAATCCCTTGTCTACTCCCTATCCTGCTCACTGTTAGTTATTTTGTTGAAAATGGAGGTAATTATGTAGCTTAATACTTTGTAAAACTATTGTAGCTGTAGATCTAATTAAGTATTCTTTGGTACAATTTCTTTGTGGATGATTATCTGTTTAGATTCATTTTACCATTTGTAGAAATAGACAGAAGATTGTAGAAGAATAAGACCAGAAGATAGAAGTTACAAAGCATGTACTATAGAGAAACCCTTTCAGGAAAAAATTCCACCAAGAATCAATAGTGCTTTTATTATTTAACTTTAGAACAAGATTACAATAATTCTTTATCAATCCTTCCTTGAGATGCTTCTTTTTCCTTCAATAATTCTTCTTCACAACCTGCAATAAAATTTGATAAACTCTCTTCAACTTGCTACAATAAATAGACTATAATGAGCCTTGTAAACTCCAAAAAGTTTACAATTACAAAGTACAATGCTTATCTCAAAAAACCCATGCCTTTCTTTGCAAGTAGAGTTCTACTGTGAAGAACAATGTCAAAACAAGTCCATCCATTTGGGCATCCCAAATTGAAGTCATAGCTCAACATTGATTTCAAAGATATCTTCTAAGCTTATCCTCAAAGTCAGCACCCAAGAATGGTCCCACTTAACTCAGCCTTATAAAATATCTTATCATGCAAAAGTGTTAACTCCAAGATGCCAACTTGGGCACCCAAGGTGGGTCCAAGTCAATCAAGTTGTTAACTGAAACATATCTCTCCACCATTTATGCAAATATCATGCATGATTGATCATCCCCACTTAACTAATGTATCACCTATTATCTTTCATGCAACTCAAGTCATTATTCATGCATTCCAAGTCAACTAAAGTCAACTAGCATTCAATTGAAACTAACTACATGCAACTGAAGATAATTGAACCATAATTGAACTGAACTGAACTGAACTGATACTAAACTGGACTAAACTGAATTGATCTGAACTGAACTGAATTGATACCAAATTGAACTGAACTAAACTCCATGCATGTACACATCAATCCCTAACTTCTAGGATCTTTACATGCATTACTGAAGTGCTATCTTTTTCTCCAAACATTTAACTTAACTCAAGGTGGGTTCCACCTTCCATGTGGGTGCTCCATGTGCTCCTATTTTGTAGGAGCTCTTCATGGGCGTCCCCACATGTTCTTATCATTTAGAATTAATTACAAATGTCAATTAACATGTTTATTTCATTCAAATTTAATCTCTTTCTAATCCTAGTATTAGGGAACACTTTCCAAGGACTTAAGATATACATGAAATAATGTTTAGGATTGCAATTAAATGGCATCCTATTCCTAACATTCTCCCACTTGACATTATCCATTGCAGTTATTCTAAACAAGGAATCATTATTATAAATCAAGTATAGGACTCAAGGCCAATGACCTTCCTGCACCAACTAATCAATCCATACCAACTTCAAATGCAACCTGCATAATCATGAAGCTCCAAGCAAATGATTAAAACCAAGAGAACTTATTTGTAGGAACTGGTTTCATAAGATAATGTATGTTGCATTAATTAAAGTGTCAACTTTCTCAATTAATACCTTCCCACTCTCAACCATTTCTCGCACAAAGTGATACTAAACATCAACATGCTTAGTATGAGCATGATACATAGGATTTTTTGGCTAAACACATAGCACTCTGACTATCACATTCAAGTTTAACTTACTTTCAATTAAAACCAATACCTTTCCCAAGTCTATGTATCCAAATTGCCTCTTTGGAGGCTTGTGAAACCACCGAGTGTGTTGAACTCGTGTCCAACCAAGGTGTAGGCTTCTCAGTCTTTACTGTTGAAAAATATTTTCTTACAAGTAACCATTCCAACATATATCTCTGACCATAAGAGAACCCAAGCCTCACCTATTTCTCCAAGTATCCATGAAGACCTATAACCAACCAATCCATGCCAAACTCCAAATGCAACATAGCACTATCATGAAGTAATCAAGAAAATGATTAATGTACCCAATACTTAAGAGAACTACACAAGATCAATGTCAAAGCTCCAATCATGAATCAAGAACATAAACATGACAACATGATCTAACCATCTCCTACTAGGAGATCACATGCACCATAACATATATACATCCTAGTCTCAAGAGAACAAGTACCATGCCAAACTCTAAATGCATAACAAGAGTAAACCATGACATAATAGAAACAACTCTTAACCAAGAAAAAACCATATCCCCAATCACATGAAGATAACCTTACCAATGATGCATCCATGTCAGTACCAACAACTCCCACTGAACTATGGTTCGAGCTACACATGGCATCATGACTACCATCGTCATCATGAAGATCACTCTTTAATAACAAGCAAAGAGTCATCACTAACATTTTTACATGAAATGATCAAAGCATGATTATCGTCATTCAAAGATTCCTCTGTAGAAGAATCAAAACTCTTTTTCTTATTTTTACAATCCTTCTTCACATGTCCTGGTTTACCACAATTCCAACACTTTACCTTACTTTTTCCTTCTGACTTACCCTTTCCTTCCTTGTCTCCCTTAGGTCCCTTTTTCTCAGGCCTATCTTTTACAAACAAGGAATCTTGGATTTCCATTTTAGACTTCCTCCTCATCTCCTCTAATAGGAGAGTAGGAATTATATTGTCCATCTTTGGATCTGCACCAATACCATTAATAGAAACAATTAGATTTTCCCAAGATTCTATTAAAGAACAAAGTAACAATATGCATTTATCTTCATCTTCTAGCTTTACATCTACAGATGCTGACTTAGAATCAAATTAAAAGCATTCAAATGATTTACAACAAAATCACCATATTTCATCTTTAAAGAATACAATTGTCTTTTTAGATACAACTTATTAGTAAGACTTTTAGTTTGATAAATATCACCTATTCTCTTCCACAACTTATATGTAATAGTTTCTTCTAAAACATTCAAGAGAACAACATCAACAAGACATAATCTTATGGTTTCTCTTGCCTTCTTATCAAGCTTAGCCCAATCCTCATTTGACATCATTGTAGGTGACTTTGTCTCATTACCAACAACTAACCATTGATATCTCTCTTCAAGGAGATCCTCCATTTTTAGTTTCCACATCTCATAATTAGATCCATTGAATCTTTCAATATCTAAACAAGAGTTAAAACTCATTGTAACAAACTTATTTTCCAAAATCAGCAATAACACAATAGTAAAAGCTCCCACTATAGCAAAAATCCTTCAAACTTTTAAGAGAAAGGCATCCCAAACTCTACCCAACCTTAGCTCTGATACCAAATGTTGAAAATGGAGGTAGTTATGTAGCTTAATACTTTGTAAAACTATTATAGCTTTAGATCTAATTAAGTATTCTTTGTTACAATTTCTTTGTGGATGATTATCTGTTTAGATCCATTTTACCATTTGTAGAAATAGACAAAATATTGTAGAAGAATAAGACCAGAAGATAGAAGTTACACAACTTATACTGTGGAGAAACCATTTTGGGAAAAAATCCACCAAGAATCAATAGTTCTTGTATTATTTAACCTTAGAAAAAGATTACAATAATTCTTTATCAATCCTTCCTTGAGATGCTTCTTTTTCCTTGAACAATTCTTCTTCACAACCTACAATAAAATTTGATAAACTCTCTTCAACTTGCTGCAATAAATAGACAATAATGAGCCTTCTAAACTCCAAAAAGTTTACAATTACTAATCACAATTATTATCTCACAAAACTCATGCCTATTCTTTTCAAGTAGAGTTCTACTATGAAGAACAATGTCAAAACAAGTCCTTCATCCATTTGGGTGTCCCAAACTGAAGTCATAACTCAACGTTGATTCTAAAGATATCTACTAAGCTTATCCTCAAAGTTGGTGCCCAAGAATGGGCCCACTTAACTCCACCTTATAAAATATCTTATCATGCAAAAGTGTTAACTCCAAGATGCCAACTTGGGTGCCCAAGGTGGGTCCAAGTCAATCTTTGTTAACTGAAACATATCTCTCCACCATTCATGCAAATATCATGCATGATTGATCATCCCCACTTAACTGAATGTATCACCTGTTATCTATCATGCAACTCAAGTCATTATTCATGCATTACAAGTCAACTAAATTCAAATAGAATTCAACTGAAACTAACTACATGCAACTGAAGATAACTGAACCATAACTGAATTGAATTGAATTGAACTGAAGATAACTAAACCATAACTGAATTGAATTGAACTGAACTGAACTAATACTAAACTAAACTGAACTAAACTGAACTGAACTGAACTAATCTGAACTGAATTGAGTTGAACTCCATGCATGTAAACATCAATCCCTAACTTCTAGGATCTTTACATGCATTACTGAAGTGTTATCTTTTTCTCCAAATAGTTTACTTAACTCAAGGTGCGTTCCACCTTCCACATGGGTGCCCCATGTGCTCCTATTTTTTAGGATCTCTTCATGGGCATCCCCACATGTTCCTATCATTTAGAATTAATTACAAATGTCAATTAACATGTTTATTTCATTCAAATTTAATCTCTTTCTAATCCTAGTGTTGGGGAACACTTTCCAAGGACTTAGGAGATACATGAAATAATGTTTAGGATTGCAATTAAATGACATCCTATTCCCAATAGTTTTTGATTAATAGTTTGTGGTTTAGGTAGTTTTTAGTGATTGATGGATATTTGATAGTTATCAAAGTGTTTGAACATAAATGGATTTATAAGTTCGCAGTTGATAGTGTAAATTTAAAACCCACTTAATATATTTTGTTTATTCCTCTTTTCAATAATAGATTTAATTTTTTGTATTTAATCCTAGTTCTTATAGTACTATTAGACAAATTAAAAGAAAATGGAAGAAATGGTGATTTTTTCACTTTCATTTCTAATTGAAGAGAGTGAATAAATTTTAGTGTATTTCTTAAATTGAAATCCTTATTTCCATAGCATGGTATCAAGAAACGTATGAATAATTTATTTATTTTTTAAAAAGTAATTTGTAGTAGTGGAAAATATGGAAAAATATTTTTTTACTTAAAAATAGTTTTTACCTCTCTTGCGAGTATCTTTTATAAGTCAAGGTTTGATTATAGAGAATAATATTTGGGTAAGGAAAAATGATATAAGGCAGTTTTTTTTAAATTTGGTTTTGTAAAAACTAGGTTTGATGGAATGAAAGGAGACATTGTTATTTATGTGCTTAAATTTTTTAATAAGCAATAGAGCATACATAGGTAAATAAGTTTTTTGTGTGTTTAATATCTTTGAAATTCCAAATGGTCTACATATATTATTTTTATTCACTATTTAGTGCTTGATGGGTAAAATATTAGGTTATATTTTCTTTATCATTTTTTTTGAAATGATCTTTTAAAGATAAATTTTGAGCCTAAATTGGTTATGATAAGTAAATAACATAGTTAGTGAGAGTAAATACTTTATATTTAATATTTTAATCATGTTATCTTGCTTATGCATGTCCTATATGATTACACATTTTTAAATAGCCATATGACCTAAATATGTTACATTAAATAATAAGAGTTAAACTTGACATACTATTTTCCCATGGGATTTATAAGTATGCATGATAACTTTGATTCTACTAATGGGGTCTTTAGATATTCTCATACTACATTTGACTACTATAGCCTAAAGGGGCTCAAAATGGAGGTTAGAGGACCCACGAGGGGTTATATTTTTTTTGAAATCAATAAAAGCTAAACTTCAACGAGTAATTTAGCATATCTATGGTTAAATTTAATGTGATAAGAATAAAAAATATTAGTGCTAAGAATCTAGTGTCTAAACTTGTATTTATTTTAAATTTAGTGGAGTTAAAATGGTCAAACTTTGAGAGTTCATAAAGTGGTCATATTTTTTATCCAAAAATATAACATAGTGTCACATTTTCTCCCCTAATTTTTTGAGTTTCAATAACTATTTTCTATTCTTTTTAGTGGAAGGTTAACTAAGTTCATGTTTAAGTACATTATTTTTATTTAATTTTTTAATGAATATATTATTTTTTACCAATTTTTAAAATAAACACATTTTAAGAAATAAAAAAATTGTTGAAAAACAAGGTGGAGGAAAGCTACAATCTAAACTTATGCAAGTGAATTCAGATCTGAAAATCATAAAACAAAATGTGACACCAAATTTGCTTGGAGAAACCCTTTCGAGAAAAACTTCACCTGAGAAAAGAGGACAACTATATTATAAATCTATCAATGAGAGTACACAATAATACACTTCATTACTGAACTTTGATCAACCCGACAACACCTTGTTCCTACAAGAACTCAATATGAAACTACCATCCCATGCTCTAATTTATAGAAATTGTGAGAGATCAAACCACAGATGGTAAACCAAAACAAGAGGCATAAAACCACTGGAAAAAACCCACACCCCTCTTCATGGACAACCAAAAGACAATAAAATATTAATTGGATATTCAAGATTCTCACATGGGTGCCTAACCCATAGCCTATCCAACTCCTTTATTTTTGAATGATCTGGTGACCTTTCCCCTTCTTGATGGAACACCAGTGGAAACCTTTCATATTCCATTTTGGATTCCTAGGAAAGATGTACTATCCATATATTTGATGTGTAACCTCCACTGAAATTAAATCCTCTCTTTAAAATATAATTACAACATTGCCAAAATGTAATATTTTTCTCTCACGTCCCCTAGAACACATTCCAAGGAACATGGCTCATACATACAAATGGAATAGGACTACAAGGTTAATTTCACCTTATCCTAACATTCTCCCACTTGAAATTATACATTGTGATTACATTCAAGAGATACAAAACATAAAATCAAGTAGTGTGATCAAGGCCCATGGTCTTCTGGTAGCAGGAGAACTTAACTGTGGTCACTGGCTTTCTGAGGGAATTTATAGCATTATCCAAAGTGTCAACCATTTTTATCAAGACCTTACCATTCTCAACCATATCTCACACAAAGTGATATTTAACATCAACATGCTTAGTATGAGCATGATACATAGGATTTTTGGTCAAACAAATAACACTCTAACTAACACATCCAATCCTCACTGTCCTGCAATCAAAACCAATGCCATTACCAATCCTTTGTAACCATACCACCTCCTTAGAGGAATACATTGTAGAAGCCATATATTTTTCTTTAGTGGTGGATAAAGCAACTGTGGGCTGCCTCTTACTTATCCAACTCACTGTACCTCCAAACAAAGTAAATACATAACCACTAGTGGACCTTCAACTATCCAAGTCACCTACCCAATTTGCATCAACAAACCCCTGTATGTCCAATGAATTTTCCACATCGTCAGTACCATGATAAGCCAAATAGTAATTAGAAGTACCTCACAAATATCTAAACACCCTCTTAATAAAAGTCTAATGCTCTCTACTAGGGTTATACATAAACCTGCTTAAAACTCCCACTACTTGGGCTATATTTGGTCTAGTGCAAACTATTACGTACATCAAAATACCAATGATACTAGCATAAGGAACCATAGATATATCCTTAAAATAATCTTTAGAATTAGGACACATATCTAAGCTCAACTTAGTACCAACCAGAAATGGAATACTAACTGGCTTACAGTCATGCATATTAAACCTCTGCAAAATGGTATCAACATACTTACTCTGACTTAACCAAAGCTTTCTGTGAATCTGATCTCTTCTAATTTCATCCCAAAGATATATATTGCAACCCCCAAGTACTTCATATCAAATGTGCCAGATAGTTGTGTCTTGAGCTCACTAATCATTAGCTTGTTGTTACCTATAAACAAAATATCATCAACATACAAGACAATAATTAAAATTTGATCATCAATGATCCTCCTCACTCCTAAGAAAACTCTACTTCAATGCAAAAGCATCAAAATTTTGGTACCACATATTGGGTGATTGTTTTAAACCATACACATATCTCTTCAACTTGCAAACCAATTGTTCTTTTCCTTTCACAACAAAACCGTCAGGTTGTCGCATATAAATTTCATCCTCAAGATCCCATGCAAGAAAGCAGTTTTAACATCCATTTACTCTATCTCAAAATCACAAGCAACAACAATAGATAATAGGAATCTAATAGAATTAAATTTAGCAATAGGAGAGAAAATTTCACTAAAATCAACTCCCTCTCTCTGGGAGTAGCCCTTAGCCACTAATCTGGCCTTGTACCACTCTAACTGGCCATCTACTCCAAAGTTCTTTTTAAATACCCACTTGCATCCAATGAGTTCCTTCCTTTGGGAAAACTAACAAGATCCAAGGTATCACAACTATCCAAAGCCATCATATCCTCCTACATGGCTTGCAACCAAGACTCACTTTCCTCTGAAGAGAGAGCCTCCTTATAGGATCTAGGTTCATCATTATTACTCAATAAAGAAAATACACAATGGAAATTTGATGGGTTATACCTATCATTGTCAACTCTATTTTGTTGCCTTGTGGGCCTCCTCAAGGTAGGAGTAATGGGCTCTACCTATTCTTCTTCTTCTATGTGCTCATCCTACACATCCTCTAAACTATTTGAACCCTCTTTTTCTTCTCCATCCTTATATCCATGTGGTTGTTCTTCCACATGTGCATCTTCCTACTTCTCAATATTTATCTCAAAGTGAACTATCTTTGTCTTATATTTCTCCTTTGGTTGTTCTTCTCCTGAGTAAGCTCTAAACTCCCTGAAAAATCACATCTCTAGAAAAGATCATTTTACGGGTTAGAGGATTCCAAAACTTATAACCTTTTACATTCTCACTATAACCAATAATGATGCATAAATATGATCTTTTAGATCTAGTTTATATCGCTTCTCTTGAGGCACATTAACAAAAGCATCACAACCAAAGACCCTTAAGTGTGAAACATAAGGATTTATACCTATCCACACTTCATAAGGAGTTTTATCAACAACAGCTGAACAAGGAAATCTATTAATCAAATAAAAATTAGTACAAACCACTTCTACCCAAAATCATCTATCAAGCTTAGCACCACTCAACATGCTCATAGCTCTTTCCATCAAGGTTTGGTTCATTCTTTTTGCTACCACATTTTGTTGGGGAGTATAAGGAGAGGTCTTCTACCAAACAATACCTGCATGCTTATAGAACTCATCAAATTCCCTAGAACAATATTCACCCCCATTGTTAGATCTCAACACTTTTATTTTATAATCTGTTTGCTTCTCAACTAAGGCCTTAAATTCCATAAAATTAACTTGAAAAATTTAGATTTATAATGCATAAAATAAATCCATGTGTACCTTGAGACACAATCAATTAAAGAGACATAATACTAATATTTACCCAAAGAGTCAACATCCACTGGTCCACATACACCCGAATGAATGATATCTAATAATCTCTTTGCCTTATTAGTTCCATTAGTAAATAAAGATCTATTTTGTTTACCAAACACATAATGTTCACAAAAATAATTTGTCAAAAGAATAATTAGAAATATCATCAACCAAATTTTTATTAAGAATGGTCTTAAGACCATTTTCACCAATGTGACCCGATCTATGATGCTACAACATACATGCATTTTTAGTGCTAGTTACATTGGAAGAATTACATAAATTAGAGGAATTTAGCCTAAACAAAATCCCTATTTGAGATCCTTTAGCTATCACCAAACTCCCTCTTACCAACCTGCAACCAAAATTTTCAATTGTCACATACATTCTAGAATCATTCAACTTGGATACTGAAAGTAAATTTCTCACAAGTCCTGGAATATGTAAAATATCATCAAGGGATTTAATCCTCCCATCGTTGAAACACAACTTTACCTAAAACCAGGTTACCAACAATATTCTTAGTGCTATTATCACCAAGGAAAATATCTCCCCCATAATATGCTTTGTAAGAAGTAAATTACTCCTTGCGAGGAGTCATGTGGTAGGAGCAACCTGAATCAATAAGCCAAGCATCAACACTAGTAGAGTTAGCTGAAATAAAGAAAGCATCAAAATCATCATCAAAGGAATTTTTCGTGGAGGAATCAATATTATTTTTCTTGTTCTTACACTCCTTCAAATGCACTCTTTTTCCACAATTCCAACACTTTACTCTTTTCGAGGGTCTTAGAGTATCCTTTAGACTTATCCCACTTTTTATCCCCTTTAGGACCTTTCTCTTTGGAACTTCCTCGCACATGCAAGGCATCTTGGGAGCCAACATTCATAGAATTTATCCTCATCTCCTCTAATATAAGTATGGAAATCATGTTGTCCATCTTTGGCTCTACATTACCACTACTTATGGAAATAATTAGATTTTCCC
Source organism: Sequoia sempervirens (assembly GCA_007258455.2). Taxonomy (NCBI): domain Eukaryota; kingdom Viridiplantae; phylum Streptophyta; class Pinopsida; order Cupressales; family Cupressaceae; genus Sequoia; species Sequoia sempervirens. The sequence continues at coordinate 26,744 of VDFB02290748.1, forward strand.
AAGATTTGGGTAAAGAACAAAAAAACAAGATACATTTATCTTCATCTTCTAATTTAATATCTAATAATGCAAGTTGACTTATAATCAAATTAAAAGAATTTAAATGGCCTAAAATTGAATCACCACCTTTCATTTTTAATTAATATAACCATCTTTTGAGATATAACTTGTTAGATGAACTTTTAGTTTGATAAATATCAACTATCCTCTTCCACAACTTATATATGGTGTCTTATGTTGAAACATTCAAGAGGAAAAAATCCATGAGACACAACCATATGGTCCCTTGTTCCTTCTTTTATAACTTTTTCCAATCTTCATTAGACATTGGAACCAATTTGGTCTCTTGTGAAACTAGCAACTACTGGTCTCTCTTCAAGGAGATCCTCCATCTTCAATTTCTACATCTTGCAGCCTGTGCCAATGAATTTCTCAATGTCCTAGTGAGAGGTAGAAGCCATGAGAAACAATCCTCTTTACAAATCTGCAATATTCCATGAAAAAAAAGCTCCCATCATAGCCAAAAAACCTTCCAACACTTAAGAGAAAGGTGTTCCCTTCTCAACAAAATTGTTAGCTTTGAAACCAAATGTTGAAAAACAAGGTTAAGGAAAGATAAAATATGAAATTATGCAAGTGAATTCAGATCTGAAAATCAGATTATTAAATAAAAAATAAACATGTGATTACAAAATTCATCACAATATAGAAATCAACAAACAAAATGTGACACCAAATTTACATGGAGAAACCATTTTGGGAAAAAACTCCACCCGAGAAAAGAGAAGTATATTATTAAGCTTCCAATGAGAGTACACAATAAAACACTTCACTATTGATCTACAATCAACATGATAGCATCCTATTACCTACAAGAATTCAATATGAAACTACCATCCCATGGCTTCAATTTATAGAAATTATGGGAGGTAAAACTATGAATGGTAAACCAAAACAAGAGGCTAAAACCACCTGCAAAAACCCATGCCCCTCTTCATAGACAACAAAAGGACATAATAAAATATTAATTGGATATTCAATATTTTCAAATGGGCGCCTAACCCATATCCTATCTAACTCCTTTCTTTTTGGTTGCTTCGGTGACCTTTCCACTTCTCGATGGAACACCAATGAACACCTTTTCTTCTCCAATCTTCTATTCCCACTCCAAAACCTTTCATATTCCATTTTGGATGCCTAGGAAAGATGCCTTATCCGTATTTGATGTGTAACCTCCACCGAGATTAAATCTTCTCTTTAAAATATAATTACAACATGCCAAAATTTAATATTTTTCTCTCATGTCTAGTAGAACACATTCCAAGGAACATGGAGACATAAAAATGACATAGGATTACAAGGTTAATGTTACTTTATCCTAATAAAACTAAGCTTTCTCCCCTCTAGTTTTGAGAAAAAAAAATCATTATTTTCAATGGGTAGAATGAAACATAGAATGTGAAAATATTTTATTTTTTAAAAATTTGAGGAGAAAATAAAAAATATGTAGAAAAAATGATACAATTATTTTTAGCATAAATGAAGACACTATTAAAACTTATTAGAGAACATGATCTTATTATATTTATATTTAATAAAAAAACATGGTTAGAAAGATAGGATAGAGATTTATGTCATGTAGTGGTATTTTCTTGGTTTTTCATCCTAAAATATGTGAAATTAATGGATAACACACCTAACATTTATTTCTTTTTGTATGCATTTTATAAAAAAAAAATTGAAATTCAAATTGATTGTCTAACCCCCAGGATTGGTAAACTAAAAAAAAATCATACCTAAAGTGATATTTGAATGATATAAAATGGAACACATGGGTGTTATAACATGCACAAATTATGAAAATACACACAAGCCATAACACATGCAAAGATTATGTTTCTAAAATGCAAGAAAATTTTGAAGAATTATGAAAGTTTGACCACTTTTTGATGCACATGTTAATAAAATAATGTTTTCAATAATTATGAAAGTTTGAAAACTCTTTAGACCCATAGTTTCTATATAAACTCTAGTTAGCTTTTAAATTAGAGATTAGGCATATTTCATGAGATGGAGTTTGATGCTGAAGCATCGCGCTCCAACCCCTTTGTCCAGTGTTTCTCTTTCATCATATAGAAAATGGAGTTAAATCGGTGGGAGACTAATGTATCAACATGATGACATTTGATGTCCCAGCGATAGACCGATGGTGTTGGCAGTGATAACAAATGGAGTTCATTGGTGTGAGACCTAGATTTTGGTAGGACCATGTTTTATATCCTAGTGACGACCCAACAATGGAAGAGTGAAATGGGGTTGCATTCATCGGTAAGAGGGAGGCTAGTCGACAAAACAATCATGGATGTCTCTTTGACATCCCGACAAGTCATACAGTACATCGACGAATGACATCAGGGAGACTTATGGATATCGGTAGGATGGGGAAGCAAGTCCCTTCATAAGAGCAACAAGACATGCATCGGTGTCAGGTCATCACATTGGAAGGATAGCAATATTTGTCCCTCCAACTGGGTGATATCAACGTGACTGGAGTGTTTTGGTGTCACATTGGAGAAAGTCCATCCAATGGGTCGACAAGTGATGGAACAAAATTTCATTAAAGTCTCATCAGTGAGACTTGGGTGTTTCAGGGAGAGATGTTTTGGGGTCCCCTCGACAGGGCGATGGACAAGAATGAATACGACAAAGAAGATGACCATGGTGGGATTGATAGGGAAGTGACAAAGATGGAATGTAATGACGTATATGAATAGTTGGCGAATGGCGATAGGATGATTAGAAATTCACATCCTTGCTATGAATTGCAATTGGTGACAATGATAGTGATCGACAAAAGATATTAATATCTATGACCTTATGGTTTCAACGGGACATGCTCCTGAGTCTCTTCGACAAGGCGAGTCTCAATGATGATGTGGTGGTGGTGATGTCCGGGAGACATACATGGTTCAGTGGGAGTTCTTTCAAAGTATGTTCGACATTCCGATGATGTTCCAATAAGAGATTTATCGATGTGACATGGTGGTTTTGGAGGGAGATGAGCTAGAGTCTTGGCGATATTCTGATGGCAGGAAGGACAATAGATATGTGATCTGGTCAAAGACAACAAACTGAGGAAAATAAGATAGTGATACTTGATGTGAAATTACTTGTTGATCCCACATTGTTATTGTGGATCAATGCGGACATTGGCTAGGTGACTACATAACTGATTAAAAGGTAACTGCCTAGTGATTTCATTGCTGATTGGATGACAAGAGGATACTACAACAATATGGAAAGAAATAATGTAAGGGCCGACATGGAGGAGAAGGCTTTCTAGTGACGACAGAGAGAAGATATATATACCCATCATGAGAGTGGGTTGTAGCGGTTGGTAAGCAAGCAGAGTCAGCTAGAATGAGAAAGGAAGAGAGAGTACAAAGTGTGGTATGATGTAAAACAAAATATTGCTCTATAATTGAGGAGCTCTGTATTTATTTAGAATATATTTCAAATAAATGAAAAGAGAGTTATTTTGTCAATCTGCGTTGTGTCATAGTGTCATAGTTTGTGTGACTGCGAGATCATGACAACCTGATAAGGCCCTCTAGTATTGACTACATCAAGTGGTATTAGAGCAGGTTATCTTGGGTATGTAATAGAGTGCCAAATGTGAGGCAGTTGCAGTAGGAACTGAGTGTGGGTTGAAGCCAGAAGTCCTGCGGGTGATGAGCTGAGAAGAGTTGTGGAAAGGAATGTTTGTTGCAAGCATGAAAGAGTGTCTGTAACTACTATCCTCTAGTAGAGATAAAGCTGGGTAGAAGGTGTAGAGTTCCTCCACTGAGAGAAGGTGGGTAGAGGAAGCATCTTCTAGAATCTTTGTTAGGTAGAGGATAGTTGGGTATGTGCAGGATCATCATGGAAAAAATAGGCCCTTAAGTGGCAAAAAATTCATAAAAATCAGAGTTAGGCAACTTGACGTAAAAATTTGAATAAGTTATCTATATTATTTCAAAACTATGTAAGAATAGAATCTATAGAAAATTGAATGTAGTTTCTAAACTACTAGGTTTATTTAAAAAAATAAAATTATTTAGTGAAAATTTGAAATTTCAATGTAGTAGTACTTAAATTTCAGGGAAAAAATAAGAAGTAAGTGTCTGTCTGACCACCCTAACCACAATAAAATGATACTATTTTTTTATAAGATTTTAGATATAAGTAGAGGACTCATTTCTCGATGTGATGCATATTTTTTTGTAATTTTTTTCCAAGTAAATAATTAATTATGAATTTTTTATTACAACTTTTAAAAAATATAAAAACTCGTATATCTAACCACCTTAACTGTGTCAAAACTTCATGAAATTCATTTTTTTTTTCATCCTATAGTATGTGAAGCATAGAATGTGACACATGTTTCGGATTAAAAAAATGTGATACCGTTTGAAAGCTATAGATGTTTTTCAATCAGCCTATCAATCAAGACTTTAGTCGTAATTCAAATAGAAAATGAATAATAATTATTTATTAAATTCAAAGTAAAGCATAATTTATATTGGTGGAAAGCTAAGAATCTCCTTTAAAAACCATTTTTCGTTTCATCATTTTTGGGTAAAAAAAAAGTCGTCAGCCACATACCCTACACATAACCATCATACCGCCACTTTTTGGCCCATCATGATCCTGCACATACCCAGTTGCGTGAGTGAGGTATTGTGACAAGGAGTACCTATAACTGCAAAGGATTTGAGTTCTAGAAGAGATTTTTGTAGGCGAGAAGAGACTTGCAACTACAAAGGGCTTGAATCCTAAATAAATTCGTTGCAGGAAGGACCTGCGACTACAAAGGGTTGATACCCTAATATAAAGAGATATTTTTGCAAGGACTTCTAACTGTGGAAGGACTTGCGAGTTATTGAAGATGTCCTTGAATAAGAGGACAAGATGGGTCATGCGGAGACCAGTGATAATCCAATTTTGGGAAGAGTATTGGGAGAAGGTGAGAGGAAAGAAGTTGATTGTAGAACTGAAAGAGATAAAAGTGAAATTAGATTCCCTTGAGGAAAGCTTGGGAATGAAGGAAAATGTTATGGAAGAGGAAGAGAAAGTTTCCATAAAGGAGGCACTCATGGAGACAACTTGGTCTCTTGATTTATCTATTAATAATTTGTTTCAAGTTGTGAATGCAGGTATGGAGAAGGTTGAGAATAAGACCTTGCAGATGATGAGAGAAGGGGAAAGAGAGGCACCCGTAATTGGAGATGAAGGTGAGAAACAATGGAGACAAATGGTAGTACAAATGAAGAAAGAATTGAAGATAAGGTTGATAGAAGATTAGTTGTAGAAGTGTGTAAAGAAAATGTTATTCTAGATATGAAGATCTTTGAAGGTCCCTTATTTGATGAAGAACTTGGTGAAGATGATCTATTATTGAGAGAAGAGGTGAGAAGAATCCAAAGTTATTTGGATGGTGAAGGTGAAAAGTTGATGAAGCAAAAGGAGATTTATGTAGAGAATAAAATGGGTAGAGAATATTTTCGTGTTTCTTCTGATAATTTTTTGTTTATAGGTGATAGCATGTGTGCAATAGATCAATTTGTAGCCGTGGAGTGTGTAGAGGTTGCAACTATAAAAGAAAAAAAGAGATGAAAAGGTGCAGAAAATAGACTTTGGGAGTCCTATGTTCGGTGGAGAAGTTGGTAAGGATGATCTTCTGATGAAAGAGGAGATGAGAAGAATCAAAAAATTCTTGGAATGATAAGTAACTAGTAAAGAAAAATATTTGATGTTGCATGATGGTCCAGTGTTCGATGAGGATTAAGGGTTACTTGAAGAGATACAAAAGATTGAACAATTGTTCAATATAGTAGTGAAGAACGTTGCACTCAACGATGTTGGAGTAAGGAAGAATGGTACACTTGGTGATGGAGTAGTGAAGAAGTATGAGGTAAACTCTATTGTTTATGAGTTTTGTGATATTGAGTTTGAAGTGCATGTAGCTAATGAGGTGAGTAGCATGGTAGAAAAAAATGTTGGATGTGTAGATGTGGTAGAGTGGCGTAGAGATGCCTACCTGTTGGTAAATGTTGTAGGGGATGTGACAGGAGAGATTTGGTGGAGGTGGTCGGTCTATAGTGAGTTGAATCCCACGACGGTGAAAGGAAAAGAAAGAGAGGAGTTTGCAGTGGAGTTATGTCTTTTTGAAGGAATAATGGAAATGCTAGTGGAAGATTTGAAGAGGAGACAACATGGTGGGGATTTGGAGTTAAGAAAGAGAATTGGAGGAGGAAGTATGCATAGAAAGAAAGAAACTGAAAAATGAAGATCAAGAAACTCTTAAGGCAACAATGCAAGTATGGAAATATAGGATCAAGAAACTGGAAGGTGAGGAAAAATAAATTGAAGTTGAAAGATGACATTATGGACTCCATGTGCAGGAGCCCATGATTTTTAATCACCCGGGGAGTCTGATGCAAGAGCATCACACAAATCCAACCCCTTTGTCCAGGGTTGTTCTTTCATCAAATTGCAAATGGAGTAACAACGATGAGAGACTACTGTATCGGTAGGACGACATTTGATGTCCTAGTGACAAATTGATGGTGTTGGAAGTGATAGAAAATGGAGTTCATCAACGTGAGACCTAGATTTTGGGGGGTCCATGTTTTATGTCCCAACGATGACCCGATGACGGAAGATTGAAATGGGGTTGCATTAATCGATGAGAGGTAGACTAGTTGATGAAACAATTGTGGATGTCTCTTCAACAACCCGACAAGTCACAATACAACGACAAATGAAATCGGGGAGAATTATGGATATTAGTAGGATGAGGAAGCAAGTCCCTCCAACAGAGCAACAAGACATGTATCAGTGTGAGGTTATCGCATCGGTGGGATGACAATCTTTGTTCCTCCGATGGGGCGATATCAGTGTGACTAGAGTGTTTCAGTGTGACATTGAGAAAGTCCCTCTGACGAGCCGACAAGCAATGGAACAACATTTTGTTAAAGTCTCATCAGTGAGACTTGAGTGTTTCGGGGAGAGATGTTTTGGGGTCCCCTCGACAAGGCTATGGACAAGAATGAATACGACAAATATTATGACCATAGTAGGACAAACAAGGAAGTGATAGAGATGGAATGTAATGATGCAAATGAATAGTTGGCAAATGGTGATAGGATGTGTAAGTGTGGAATAAGTAATGAGTAAAATAACAAACAACACTTCTTAATAAGACATTATATCAAGAGAATCAACAATAATTAATCTAATTAACACAGGAAAACTCTTGAAAGCGTCATATTGTTCTCTATCTCCAAAGATTTATTAAGTCATAGGGCTCTTAGATTTGGTAAGCATTATGACTGTTAAAATGTCAATCTAGAGAATGAGATGCTGCTAAATGCAATAATCTAATCCTATATGATGATGTCTAAATGATAATGATGAAGTTGTTATCTAAATTGACATGAATATGATAAAAGGAAGCTACAGTAAACTATAATGCAACCATGGTATTGATTCTAAAATGATATGGTTGCTATTGCTAAATGATAATGCTATTGCTAAATGATTGATTGCTCAATTGGTATTCATGCAGAGTAAGTTTGCACAAAGTTGGGATCCATTTCCTGTAGAGGAAGGCTATATTTATAGATTCATGACAACACATTTGCAAAGGGTATGAAAGTAGGGCTGTTTGGGTTTATCTAGAGAGTTGAATGGTAAAAGGATGAAGAAGCCCAGGCCCCAGTCATGGGGAGTTGTTTCCTCCCTGGAAAAACAAACTCAACGAAGAATCATTGGAAAGAGGGATGAAGAGTTCCCACACAAGTTTGTCTCAAATACTTCCCGTAAAGGTTGAATGAATTAAATTAGACATTTCATGTCTAATTTGGTAAGAATGAATATAATTTGTATACATATATGTGGATAAATTTGGATTTATTTCAATTTTAGGAAGACATAATAATTATTAAAATAAACAAATGTTTTTTATATTGTTTATTTAATAAAAGAGGGATAATGATAATTAAATACAAACTATTGAAGTTTCAATTATTTAATTAAGAGAGAATAATCAGAAGAATATAGTTTGTGAACTATATAAATAAATACTTGTATTTATTCAATAGTAGATGAATTTGATTATGATAATTAAATAAAACAAAGTGAAATTCGTTTATTTAATTAAGACGAAATAATAGAATAAAGATTGAAGAGTTTAAAAGATGAACTATATAAATAAATATTTCTATTTATTTAATAGTAGAAGAATTAAAGGTTAATTAATCAACTAAATCGTATTTAATTAATTAGATTATCCAGACCATTTTTAGGTGTATACATTTTGTCCCTCTTTGAAGTGATGTGTTTACGCATTGCTTCAAAGAAAATTTTGCTACTGCTGCTAGTACTGATGAAAATTATTCAGTATGCCCCAGATGTTGATTTTGCTATGATGATGAATATATGCCCCCTCAGGAGATAAAATGATGATTTTTGTTTTTTTTAGAATTTTTAGAATTTTTTTTCTTCTTTTTTGGTGATTTCTAATGATTTGAGAAAGTTATGATGATGAAATAATTTATCTCTCGACAAACAATTTGAAAGATGCCCCTGTGATGAGTTTTGAATTAAGCCTCCAGTAAATAAAATAAATTAATCCCACAAAAATCCCCTTAATTAACCTTTAGAAAGTTAAAAAGGGGTGAATTTGAATTCATTTGTGCATTTGGAGTTTGAGAATTTGGAGTGAGAGCAATTTGGAGAAAAATGTCAATCCCTTACCACACTCACCGTTTTGAGCGTGTGCGTCAACACAACCTCCCGACCACCTACAGACCTCCGGTACGTACCCGTGAACCTCCTCATTTTTTGTGTTTTTCATTTTTTGTGCTTGTAATTCAAATTTTAAGTGTTTGAATTCTTTTAGTGCATCTAAAGCCCCCAGTAGTGCATTTAACTTCTGTTCTAGCACATTGACTAGAATAGCGCATAGATAATTTGTTTTAGCGTGTCAATAGGATGAAATAGCACATCTGAGTTTTAGCGCATAGGTCAAATAGTGTTGTGCATCAGTAGGCTAAAGTAGCGCATAGGTTAGTTCAATGCATAGGGCAGATTTTGTAGCGCATAGGTTAGATGAAATGGTGCATCCGATGTTATAGCGCTTTGACTATCTGAAGTGGTGCGTTGACCTCCTAAAATGGTGAATCTGATGAAATAACACTTTTACCGCCTGTTTTAGCACATTAAGGTGTTTTAATGGCACATTGAATAGTGTGGCGCATAAAAACACTATTTTAGCACATTAAAATAAGAATGATGTAATTTGTCAATTTTTTTCCTTGATCATATTGATTTTCGATCGTGTCAGCCATTGATTTGATATGATTGATTATCCCAATAGAGTAGATGATGGTCAACC
>VDFB02290749.1:0-19318 GCA_007258455.2 Sequoia sempervirens
CTCCCTCTTTTCCATTCGTTTTTAACTTTGTTTTAAGTACATTTTAATGGTTTGTAAATGCGTTTTTCCTGATTTCTTCACACGTTTTTCTTCTACCCACGCGTTTTCTTTATTTCGTCATATCTTTGGAGTCTTGTTAATTCATGAGCTTGTTTTCCTCTTACCCTAATCGCATTTTGGAACATCATCACACAATTAAACTTCCATCGTTTGTTTTGGCGTGGCTTTCTTCTTTGAACACGTTTTTCTCCTTTCGCTGATACTCCCACATTTTTTATATCTTCTCACATCGTCCTTCTTGATGATTCTATGCGAGCAATGAAAGAAACTCACGTTTTGTGAGTAAAATTGCATGGTTTTTTGTTCACTTGTGAAGTGGCGGTGAAAGGAAAGTCAAATGCAATCCAATACAAGTCGCCAAATGTTGACTTCAAGCGTTCCATGCTTAAAAAACCCCAAGCGTTGTTTTCAAACGTCTTTACACATCGCCTTTAAGTGTTCAAAGTATAATGGTGTTGAAATTTTTCATTCTTTATACTTACTCGAAATTCCCTTCAGGTTGAAGTGTCAGGGCGCTGATTTTCAGCGCCCTGACATAATGCAATTTTTCCTAAGTGCAGGAGCGCTGTTTTTCAGCGCCCCTGCACCAAAGTCAGTTTCTTCAAAATGCAAGGGCGCTGATTTTCAGTGCCCTTACACTTTTCACAAATTTTCCCTAAAACACTTCAAACTTGCCAGTTTCGTCCTGAACCTCTCTCCTTCCACTTTGTGCATCGTTCTACGTGCCTTGTCATCCACTCCACGCTTGCTCATTGTCGTTGCTCATCTCACGCATTCCCATGCTGTTTAACGACTAACGTTTGTTTTGACTCCACATCGTGCAATCTCTTTTCAAGATCCTCAAAGTTGATTGATCAAAGATTCAGTTGCTCTCAGATGACTACCAGAAAACCTCCATCTTCTTCAAAAGCAAAAGGAAAAATGAAATATAAATATCAAGGTGTCTAATCGCCAACTGAAGTGGTCTCCAAGGTGGAAGAAATAAAAGACACAGAGGTTGGCCATCAAGACTTGGTTGATTTTGCAGAGCAAACTGAGAAGAAGCCTCTTCCTGATCCGATGAGAGCAATTGTACACAGTAACCTGCATTTGGTAGCTATGTTTCCTACTGCTGCACACAATACGGAATTTGTCCTTCAAGTGGCATCTCACTACATCAGGGAAAGCAGAAGTGTGATTGATTCTTCTGGGCACAAGATTTTAAGACTCGACCCTGACTTCTTTGATATTGTGTTTAAAGTTCCTCAAATGGAGAAGTACATTGACATCTCTATACAAAAAGCACAAGAAGTCTTTGATGCTGATCCCAACAAGGCTAAAAACCTAATAAATACCCAATGGTTGAAGAAGCCTAGGCAAACTGTTTCCAGATGGCCAAAGGGACTCCTGCGAAGTGATTTCAAAGATGATGTCAAAGATATTATCACATTTTTAAGCAGAGTGAAGGGCTTGCCTGAATCATCTACTTTCCATGATTGGATGTATGAATACATCAGGATTATAAGAAGACAAAAAGTTCACATTGACTGGGGCAAATAGATCAATGATGAAATACATGAGCAACTGATCAATGCACCTTCTACATTAAAATTCTATATGACTTCTTATCTGGTGTATGCAACAGCTGTAATGAGACAATTTCCAGGTCTATCCACAAAAGGGAATCGGATGCTGGTACCTGTGTATAAATTCTTCTATCAACTGGAATTGAAGGAAAGCTTCCATCATTTCAGGTGGGTTATTGATGCTTTCTTCGCACCTTTGCTTTTCAATTTTGATCCAGCTCTCGAGAGAAGGGTATCTGATGAGGCCTATAAGGCGGTAAGTAAAGTTGGATGCTTATTTCTACAATTCCCAACATTTACTTATTTGAGAGTAGGGTGCTACACTGGCTGCCCTTACATGCTGCCACGATATCCTTCGGACAAGTGGGTTCTTATGGAGATGTGCAGACAGCTGATTTCAGCGCATAAAGAACGAAGAAGTAATCACAAGCGTGGATTCAAGTTCCCACTGACAATCGACAGATATACTATCCCAACTGTACAGAAAGCCAAATCTGTTTATGCTAAGATGCAAATCATGACAATCAAGACCTACAGGTATAGGTTTGATTTTGATTACCGGGATGTTAGAAGGCAATTACAAAAGGGTCATCATCACAAGTACCATTTTGAAGACATCTGGGCTGATTGCAGAGATGAAGAAGCCATTCGCAAAATGAATTATTGCAGGTTGACCGTGCAACAGATCAGAGACCTTGATATTGCTGACCTACCAGAGGATTTTACAGATCCTGGCAATATCATGTATGCTTTTTATGATGAACAAGAGGTTTCTAAAAGGCCATTGCCTGCAATTCAATGGTCTAGGAAAGAAAGTACTAGCATGAGAGAGAGATTGGCGTCAATCCTATCCAATACTGCAGAATGGTTACATAAGCATAGTTTTGAAATGAAAAGTTTCAGAACAGATTCGGAAGGAGAAGAATCTGAGGTAGAAGCTCACCGACAGCAAGAACTCCGCATGAAAAATAAATCAGTGGCTGTTCCCACTTCTTCACGAAGAGGTCCCAGGATCAAGTTTACTGTTGGCAAGAAAGATACCCAGTCCGTCCCAGAAGGAGAAACCACGGAATCCGATCCATCTCGCTCTAAAGGTACAAAGGCTGTTCCAGAGGAGATAGATTCCAATGAAGAAGGTACTTCCAGTGACCAATCCGCTGAAGATGAAGACTCAGCAGAAGCAGACTCCGATGCAGAAGAAGTTTTTGAAAGCGGGCAAGAGTCTGAAGAAGATTCTAAAGAAGAATCTGAAGGTGATTCCGAAGGTGAACCAAAATCGGAGAGACAAGAGGGTGATCAACAGGAACCCAGGCATGATCAAGAAAGAACTATGTCTCCACCTGAGAATGTAGCTGAGGAAATTCCTAGAACGTCATCGCCTGTGATTTCCAGTGTTCCTCATACCCCTCCAAATTCAAGTACTCCTCCACCTCCTGTTCCCTCATCACCCATTCCTACCACATGCATTCCTGCAGTAGAGATATCCACTATTCCTGCAGCATCAACCCCGCTTGATACTCCCTCGGTGACAAGCATTCATACAGTTGATATATTGTCAAGTCCTCTATCATCCATTCCTAGCCTGTCTTCACCGACGTATGATATCACTTCTGAAAATGAATTCAATCGTTTCATGAATGAGTCAATGCGTGATCAGCTCAATGTGCAGTCTACAGGAGCAATGATGACAGACACTTCTCCTATTGTCACGATACCCATGGTAACTTCAGAGGTGGCAATGACTTCAAAAGTGACAATGATGACCGAGTTGACAGTGAATCCAGAAGTTCACACCTCCTTCCTTCCCCCTTGGCTGATATCTCAAGTGTCGAAGTGGAAGAAGCAAATGATCTCTCCAGATGAGCTCGACCTCGAATAGATAGTCCCTCCAAAGGCTAAAGGGAAGAAAAAGGAAAAAGTATACTCAAGGCTAAACGTTGACAAGACTGGCCACAAGTATGCGGAGATTGGCATACCACCGCGAGAAGAAGGAGATGTCAATATGGAGGACTACACGGTAACAAGAGTCCAGCTTGGCAAGGTTACCAATGAAAGTCCAAAAGCAGATGCGCAAATGACATTGGATATCTTGGCTGGAAGACTGGATAAAATGGAGCAAGCTCGCAATATGTACAAACAGAGGGCAGAGCATTATGCCACTGTTGTAAAGAGACTTGTAGGATCTCCAACTAATGCACAACCGCTGGCAGTGGTAAGTATTGAGGACCCAACTGTCAAGAAAGATGAGAAGTTCGCCTCCCAAGGCAGGGTGTTGTATGATTTCGTTGAGAAGATCATAGAACACGGATCTCAGATCATAATTGCTGCGGACGAGAAAACTACTTTGTTGGCCAAGCTCACCACAGAGCTTGATAAAGAAAAAAGTGTACTTTCTCAGGAGCGCAGAGATATGGAAAAGTGCCTGTTGTCATGGTCACAGATGAAGCAAGTAAAGCTTAGTAAATTGGTGGAAGCCGGGGTAATTCCCAACAAAGAAAAGTTCATTGAGGTAAGAGAATCCTTGAAACATCGAATTCAAGTAATTCAATCTCTTACGGAAGATCTCCACCAAGTGCAGGAAGATGTCGAAGGGCATCGTGTTATTCTTGACAAAGGTATCAAGGAGTTGCGAGGACAACTTCTTGAGGAAAATCGTATCTTCCTGCCAGCCATAGAAATATCCCAGATCTTCAAGGAAGCCATCATGAAGTTGATTGACAGCGCAGACTTTTTAGAAGCCTCTCTGAACGTCATTTGTGATACAAGGCTCACATTGGATAACTTGAAAACGCATCTTGACAGGTGCAAGAAGGTTACTCATCTGCCATGAGATCGATCACGAGAATTCACACCATTGTGGATTACACCGTTGGTCCGGATGAGAAGTTCGTGCAAGAGACCAAGAAGAAATACGAAGACTTTCGCGCCCAAAGCAAGGAAACATGAAGAAGGTTCCTGATCTCCAATGTTAGACATTTTCGATGCATCCTTTTATGCATCTTGTAAATATTTCCTGACATTTTATATGTCTTTTTGTAAATTGTAATTGCACCAAGTTCAAAGATGTAATCTTTTGAAAACAAATTACACTTTGACTTTGGTCAAAGTTAGGTGAGATCTCCTTAAATCGCTCACCCAACTTTCCTTGATTTCCTCAAATTAGATTCCTAATTTTGCTCATCCCTCTTTCTATATAATGTGAGGGATTTCCTTTGTATTGTTCATCTTGTAGTATTTTGCAACGAAGTGCTGCCCTTTTTGAAGCAGAATTGTGAAACTTTGTGTTCATACCTTGTGAATGAAATATGATCAATAAAGAAGAAGATTGCAAACCAGACTTTGTGTTGGATTCGATAATCTTATGAATTGATCTCATTTGGTGGTGATTAGCTTATGGAATCTGAAGGACTCTAAGTAATTCATGTAAACTTTGTGTTACATCCTTTATTTAGATTTACATTCGTGTTTTGTTTATCTTTGGTTGAATGATCTACAAGACTTTGTGCTTGTAATTATTCATGCTCTTTGGATACTTTGGTTGGATAATCTACAAGACTTTGCACTTGTAATTGTTCATGCTGTTCGAGGAATTGCTGCATCTAAGAAGACTTTGTGCTTCTAATGCGACAAACGACACACCTATCACAAATCTACCATTGATAAAGCTACGAAACGACTTTGTGACTTCGTGAGCTTTCCCTTTTATTTTACTAGTTTATTGTTAATCACTTCTGGTACCTCTACGCTTTGCTTTGACAAGATAGAGGTATTGGCATTACTGCTTGTTGATCATTTAAAGTTATTGTGAATTGAGAACTTCCAACAATGAAGCATTGTAAACATCTTCTCTGAAAAAAGAGAGAAGGATGAATGTAACACACCCCCCCCCACTTTGTAAGTATTGTGTACATTCTGTAATTACTTTGTTTGTTTTACCATCGCTTTTGTCAGCAGTAAGAAGGGCGCCTCCCCTTTCTGAGAGGAGAGATTTACATCTCACATAGTTGTGGCTGAAGTCCTAGTTGTGTAATCTATCGAAAAGCTGATTACATAATTTTCACCCAACACCTTAAAGACCGTATTAAAATCCCAATCTGATCAATCCCTTTTGCTTGACCATGTTTAATCTTTAATACCCTCCGATTTGGCAAATGACACGTCCTTCCATTCTCTAATTTATTTGCAACCTTTTGAAGAGGCATGTCTTTTTCATATTTTCCTTTGGAATATTCAATGGTTGTGAATGTTATACCTGACGAACTCCTTATGACCTTTGATCAATATCATCAAGGTGCCAATAACCAAATAGCTGGATACATGCTATGGTATGTAAACCCGATAGAGGCAAATAAGAATGGCGGTAATTATAATTAAGGAAGGCTCGATAATAGTCTTGTTCACAAATATTAAATGCCACGATATTCCTGAGGGTTCCTCTACCAAGTATATGTATAACTCTGTATTGTTTTTATATTATATTTTGTTTTAAAATATTATGTGTCTCTGTTTATCCATTATAATGATACATAATCATAATTGTCATTTACAATTTTATATTCCCATAATTATAATATTATTTTATGTTTCTGTTTTGATCAGTCATGCTAACTATCATTTCCTTTTGCAGGGATTGAATGAAAGCCCAGAGAAAGTGCAGCAAATCAAATTTCATAAAAGAAAGCACTTAGATTTCGAAGAGGATTGGTATGAAACTCATCACAAAAAACCATTTCAGAAGATAAAGCACAAAGGAAGCACGTCCAAGGGTTGGTCTATAGAAAATGAAGATACAAATTTTCGTTTACCACGATTGGTTGGATTTGGAGTTCCAGGTCACCCCGTGAGTCGACAGCGGAAGCTTAAAGAGTTTGTGCAAGGTCCACCATACTTCTACTTCGAAAATGTCTCTAGTACACCAAAGGGTGTATGGGCAACCATGTCCCGATTTCTGTATGATATTGAACCAGAATTTGTGGATTCAAGTTACTTTTCAGTTTCCAGCAGAAAACGTGGCTATGTGCATAACCTTCCTATTGATAATCGTTTCCAGATTTCACCTTTACCACCCATGACAATTCAAGAGGCATTTCCTGAAAAACAGGAGTATTGGCCATCATGGGATAAGAGAACTAAACTTAACTGCATAAATACAGTGGCAGCAAGTGTTCCCTTATGTGATAGACTTAGGGATATTGTCAAGCTTTTTGATATGGGTTTGGCTGAAAATCAGGGTGTGGTACTTTTACAATGTAAAAAGTGGAACTTAGTATGGGTTCGTCCATATCAGCTGGCTCCGCTGGAGCCTGATGAAATGGAGCGTGTGTTAGGATTTGATGTTGACCACACACGTAGCATACCATCTAATACAGAGCGCTTACGATCCCTTGGAAATGCTTTTCAGGTAGAAACGGTGGCATACCATCTTTCTGTTTTGAAGCCTATTTATCCAAATGGGATCAATGTCCTTTCTCTGTTCTCTGGAATTGGGGGTGCAGAAGTTGCTTTGCATCGTTTGGGTATACCACTCAAATATGTTGTATCTGCAGAAATTTGCAAAGAAAACAGGCTTATCCTCAGAAGCTGGTGGGAAAAAACTCATCAAAAGGGTAAACTGATTGAGGTGGGCGATGTGGTGAATCTAACAAAAGAAAGACTCGATGAATTGATTAATTCAATTGGAGGTTTTGATCTGATAATAGGTGGAAGCCCCTGTAATAATCTGACAGGCAGCAACAGGTGCACAAGGATTGGGCTAGAGGGGGAGAAATCCTCTATTTTCTTTGAATTTCCACGGATTGTGAAATATGTAAGGCGTGCAATGCATGCTGACCTAATTTGAGACAACAATACTTTCTTACAATTTTGTCTTACAGCGAATCTAGCAAGATAATGTTTGAGGGTCTTCAAAATCTACTATACTTTAAGAGTTTCTGTAACACTTCATTATACAGACAGATGGAAATAATTATATTGAAGATAATTAGTTATTTGTTATGTAGTCAGTTGTAATGTAGTTATACATTTCAGTTATGATATCAAATCTACATATACATGTAATGCAGATGAATTTAATTGAATAGAATATATATTTTTTTTTAGTTTTTTCAATTTCATTATTGTTTCCTATTTTCCAACATTTGGTATCAGAGCGTGCCTGTGACATGTGAGTAATGAGAGAATAGAATCGGATTAAATTCCTCTTGAAGATGCATTGACAGAGAATAAAAGCGTTCGGAAGATTTGATGAGGAGGCATGATAAAATCATTTGCTATGCCAGATAGTTATTTTAGGAATCCACTCCTTGCTGTTCGCTTTAAGTTTCCATTTCTGTAATATGGTTCCTTCTTGGGCAGTCATAGATTATTTGTATTGGAGGGAGTTTTATCTGTTCATTGGAAGGTTGCTGTTATCAGATCTTTGACACATGCTAAAATCGTGATGTCCCAATCGTTTATTTGTTTTCAAACTGCCATCCATCAGTTGTAACTGCCGATGTCTTTTATGCCCACCATTCAGATCTTTGACACACTCATACAGATGGAATGATTGTTCTCCCCTCGAGAGTATTTCTACCGCATATTTTTTATTGTGAAGCATTGAAATGTTGTAGAGCCATGATAATAAAGAATTTAATTGCAAAATAGAACGCAGAAATCTCTTAATCCAAACCCTGGCGAGTGGCAGCATTGAGATAGGCGGCTGGAATAAAGCGTGATCTACAAGGATAAGAATACTGGGCAAGACCATTGCAAGTTTGAGTAAGGAATTTCCATTGTTTATTTGTTGAGGCATCATTTGCAGATAAAAGGTTAAATATAAATAAAATGTGTTGGATTAAATATGGCGTGGCAAGACAAGTAATGAGTTTTACAGATATTTTTAAATAAAGTTTATTATAGCTTGGTATTTGAAGTGAAAGGTTTTTATTGATAGGAGTTATTTGTTGTAAGAGTTTACTTAAGGATTTCTTTGTTAACATTGAGTTTGTAATAAGTGTGTTTTAAGAATGTGCAAGAAGTTTACTCTTGGCATTATTGATTAACTCTACATCATCGGATCTATTTTGTATGAGGAGGGGATTTTATCTCTATACATTAAAGTTGACAATTCCAAAGAAGCAAATCAAATAAAAGAATGTTGGATCTTATTTCAACCTAATTTTATGCAGTTTTGTGCTCAATATATTTTGCTACACTAAGAAATAGATAGATTGCAAGAGCACAAATCCAATACGTTAACACAGAAGAAAGATGTTGAACAAATTGTTCCTTTTAACGCTTAATGCAGATGAATTTAATTGAATAGAATATATATTTTTGTAGTTTTTTCAATTTCATTATTGTTTCCTATTTTCTAACATATATGAAAATAGCATGGAGATGGAAAATTTGATGTACTTGTTTCATTGCTAGTATTTAACATTATATATTAATCCAGTGGATGTTATATGTGCAGTGACCTTGAAATCTCATCGCTAGGCCTTGTTACATATATCAGAATAGCTTCTTTTGGGTATATAAGATATAATTATTGCTTGCAGCTTCTGTGTGAATCAACCTTTTTCGGTATTCATGGTCACATGACATGTTTGTCCAGTTTGCTCCTTTTAGTTTTGCAGCTCAAAGGTGTTGAGTTAAGCCGTTTTACCACATCAAATCATCTCTGTAGGACGGCACTATTTAGTTGATGCATGGTCCTATAGTTGGTATAAAATTTGACCACGTAGGACCTACCATTAATTACATACAAAACTAATATATATATATTTTGTTCTATAAGTTTCATATTTTTATTATAATGAATGTAATCACTGTTCAGATTTAAAAGTTAAATAAATGAAATATGTTATATGAGGATAGGTGGTAGAGAGTTCACATATATAAATCTTACTGTCAATATTCTTATATGACATTAAACACATTCTCTCTCTATAAGATATGAGATAACATATGCTTATATATATATATATATGATAGTTGCATATTAACTATCCCAAATACAAAAGTAATTGTTACTCATTAAATAAGATTGTGATACAAATACATTACCCTTTAATACATTATTTCATCAAAGCAACTTAATTGTTCCATATCTCAGCATGAACCTAACATCTTCAAGTTATATTTATCCAATTGGTCATTTCCACCATGAATGCCTACACACATAACATCAAATTTGTAAGGCTCGCCAATCAAGCCATCAAAACAATTTCAAACGATAAAAACTAATAAGAAAATGCATTTAAATTTGTAACCATAATTCAACTATTTTTCAGATCCATTTATTCATTCCTCCATCTTACATTCTTCAATCGTAACTTCACAACATTGGCGAATGAAATGATGCAATACAGTTGAATATTAACCAATCAAATGAAAGTGCACAAATCTTCAACAATTATCTTGTTAGATGACATGGCCATAAATACATTTTGTCTCTACTAGCTTTTTCTAACTACCACAGATTTTTTCTACAAGATACTATAGTTTTTCAGTTTGCTATCTACCACTTAATTATAAAAAAACTACTATAGTGTTTCTAGTCTACTATCTATCACACATTATCAGCTATAAGTTTATATTATTCTTGTCACAACATTATGACTATATACATGTCATAATTTCCATTCACTTCAGTTTTTTAAATTTCACTTCCATAATTGTTTTTACATGCTATATTTATTGTAAGTTCAAATTATATTTCTATATATGCATTTGATGGGCATTAAAATTCAAATGGTCCATTTGGTAAAATATATAAACATTTGAGAGGGCGTTTACATATTTGTTGATAATAGTGTTTGTTATAGTGGATGGTTAGAGACTGCATTTTAAATAACATATCAAAATAAAACTGTTGATACCACTAGCTAACATTTCTTGATAATACTTTAGAATGTAATATAGTTCACAAACAAAATCATGATAAGATTTGCATTGTATTGTTTCACATGTGTTGATAAATAGGAGTTGCATTTTTGTATTTTATGTGTTACCAAATTTACAATTTTCTCTTATCATATGTTTTTATTACTTGTTAATTTTCTAGTAAACATGAAACAACTTTGCATCTACAATAGCAACTATAATTATAGAAAATGCAGATAATATTTAATAGATATCTTTGATAGGATTTGCATCAGGAGTTGCATTTTTGTATATTATGTGTTACCAAATTTACAATTTTCTCTTATCATATGTTTTTATTACTTGTTAATTTTCTAGTAAACATGAAACAACTTTGCATCTACAATAGCAACTATAATTATAGAAAATGCAGATAATATTTAATAGATATTTTTGATAGGATTTGCATCACCTCTTAATGTATTTACTAGATAATAAAGCACATTTACTTCTTTGGTAGCCTTCATAGTATTATCATTTTGGTAAGGATATAGAATGTCATTCAACCAAACTATAAAGATCTACCCTTCAATTAAGTACACAACCACATAAGCATCACTATAATACATCAAGCATTAGTATAACCTATGAAAGTGAAGTTACAAAATGCTTTTTGTATGTTATAGTCATGTATTGACCCTAGGTAATATTTTTTTCAACCATTACGACAAATTATTTGTTGGGAAAGGTGTGTTATACACATTGCATAATAAAATAATAATCTTAATGATGTAAAAATAGATATTTAATTTGTGGTGCATCTTAGAGATTTGAATACCACACATGCTAGATATTATTGAGAGTTTACTTTGTATGTTGTCAAGACATTGGGATAAATATTAAGTGTGGGTGTCATATTGAGAAAAAAATTATTATTAGGAAAACTTAGTACCAAATAGTTAATTTGTGGTTATTAATTAATGGCTAACATGATCTATGTAATATCACGTAGTGGTCTTGTGCAAGCTTGCTTCTATAAAAAAAAAGCACACAAGTAGTTGAGATTGGCTTGTGGAACCTTTAGGTTGTTGTCTAAGATTGGATTGAGCATCTCTTGTATATGTTGGAAGTATGGATTGGGATGTGTGCCAACATGGTTCTCAATTGTTTGTTTACATGGAATAATGCAAGTAGGGTACTTGATGCTTCAAAGGCCTTGCATGGAGATTTTGCAAGTGTATTGTAATTTTTCTTCTTAAGATAGTAGAGTTGTGTGGGTGCTTTTGGAGGCTAAGTTTTTCCCTTGAGAAGGTTTTTTGAGGGTACATCTAGTGTTATCTTGTAGTATGTTTGTTATTCTTTCATATTTTGGATTCTAAATACTTGTTTTGCATTTGTTTCTCTCATGAGAGTCTGGGGAAATAGTATACTATTATTGCAAGTGTCCTTTCAATATCAAAATCAAGTAATATAATCTTCTTTGAGTTCCTAGTCACATATTATTATATTTTTTTGTATGACTATCACTTGAATGGTAATCAAAAGTTTGATTGTTTGTGAAAGATAATGTAAATTTATTTTAGTGGTGATTAGCTTGAATCCTTGAGAAGGGGTGATACATTATTGAGTTGAATACTTAAGACTCTTGATAAGATTTTATTAGCCCTTAGTCGACTATATGTTTATCTCTTCACTTTGTATAGAAAAAGTAGAGTTTCATTAGCCCTTATGTAAATATACTTGAACATAATATTTAAACTATCCACATCCTTGCTTACATGGCAATAAAATTGATGAAGGGTACTCCCCTTAGAAACCCAAATCCACAACGATATCAGAGAATAAACAACCAAAAATGCAAGAAGGAATTACCAACATTCTACTATCCCCATAAGAATCAAATTACAACATTCAAAAAAATTGCAGACTACCACTATATGGGCTTTTTTATTACACAAATATGCAAATTGAAGCCACAATCTACTCTGCTCTCCCCTACTCTATAAATGCCATTCGCATCCTTTATCTGGAATGTGTAACCACCCCAACATATTTCGAAAGTGTAAACCCCCTTAAGAAGGTATTTCAAAATTATATTAATTTCAATTGTACAACTTCTCGAGATCATAACTTTTGATTTGACTGTTGGATTTTCAATTATAATATATTTTTGAAAAGCTCTCGAGAAGACGCTTGTCCATAAAATAGTTCCAACACGGAGCATACAAGGTCATGACAATCCCTCAAGTTAGGGTGCACCACTCTTGGGCTTTCTCTCCTAATCAACATTTTGTCTGTCTATCAAAATCATAGTAAATTAGGATTTATTTATGAATAGATTGAAAGACACAATAATGGTTGGTACATTATCCAAATGAATGCTAAGACTTTATTTCATTAGCCTTTGCACTAAAAATATTCTACAATTCTAGAATTGATGTTGAATTTATTTTGTTCCAACAACTAATGCTTTTTGGTGTAATATTGATTCTGTCATTTTATGTTTGTAATAGTCAATTATGATGACAAAATTATTGCTTTTAAATCCTTTTAGATGAAGAATAAATCCCAAATGAGGACCAAGAATGGTATATGACAACACTCCCTGTTATAAAATAGGAATATGACTCCCACTAGATGAAAATTTTGAAGATGTCAACCTAACCACTGCACAACTAGTTGAGGTAGTATTTCAAGTGAAAGTAACTATAAGATAGAATAATATTTCAATACATTGAGAGTAGACCAAAGATGGTATAAAAAGAGTAGTAAAACATGTTAAGGATACATAATTCTCAACAAGGGGTGGAACAAAGAAATAGGGAATCACTATAAGAACATTGACCAATTGGTTGAGTGGTTTAATTTTCACTTTGAAGAAAGGTCTTCCAACAATCTTGAATATAGAGGTAGAGGAAAAGATTAATTGAAAGAGGTGGCTATAGAAGGCCACATGTTGGAGATTATCAATCTCAAGGTAGAAGTTGCACAAATTTTTTGGACATAACAGAGCCCATTAAGGATGGGCTCCCAGGTAAATCCTAGTGGATTGCTATGATCACAATATCCTATATTCCTAAGTGTAATAAGGATAAGCACTTGTGGAATGCTTAATCTTAATATTTTTATTTATTAATTTTAGTTATTACCTTAGGCTAACTTAGTTAGAATGAAGGTCTTGGAGTACTCATGCATTAGCTAATAATTAATTAATTTTTAATTAATTATTAGGCTAATTTATTCTCATGCACTTAAGCTAAACTTATAATTTATTTTTTTATGTTAACTAGAGATCTATTATTAGATCATTATGTTTCATCGCATGTGATGTTGACACTTGTCATGACCTAATCCCTTTATCATTTAAGGTTGCTCCTATATAGTACTCAACCCTCATTGTATTATCAATAACCTTTTGATAACCTTTGAGGACTCTTGAGGTTCATTCTATAGCTTTTTCTTGTTGAGGATACTGCATATCATTGTTTGTAGCTCTTTTGCATGGAAGGTGTTTTTGTTCATTGTTTGATCTTATAGCTCATGTTTTTCACAATTCTAACATGGTATTAGAGTGAGGATTCAGTGAACCCCTTCTCAATATTTGAGGGTTTTTTCTCAACTAGGATTATAAGAGTAAATTTGAAATCTTATTTGTTGTTTTTGTTTTTTTCTATTTTTTTTATTTTTGCTTTTTTTAATTAAAAACAAACAATAAATAAATAAATAAAATTTCCACCCCAAGGTCATATGGGCAACTAGTGTCGAGTTTGTAGGGGGCTAAAAAAAATTGCTTTTTTTTTGTTGCAATTTTAGCAAGATCGAAAAAATTGCGATAACTTTTTTCCCAGTTATCAAAATTGGGAAAACAAGATATCATTGAAAAGAAGGTTGTGAGAACTATCCAATGGTGTTGGTTTTTTCTCAAATTTTTCTTCTAGTTAATTCTACAACCTGTCAAATTGATGTGTTGTTTTCACTCACAAGCTCACAAATTTTGACTCGTTTGTCTGTTTTTGTGATTCCAGAGGCATTGGGACAATCTTTTAGAGCTTGTCACTACCATATATGAAATTTTATTGTCCCTATAAGGTCCTCCATTCAATAGGAAGTGTAGCTTATAAATTAAAACTTTCATCCTCTTCCAAAATTCATCTTATCTTTCATGTCTCCTATTTGAAAAAAATGGGTAATAATATTCTAATCCAGCCAGGATTGCCCAAGTTAGATGCATAAGGGGTGTTAGTTTTGGAATTTGAGGTAATGATTGATAAATGAGTGAAACAGTTGTAAAATAGAGTTATCTTTGAATTCTTAATCAAGTGGAAGAATCTATCAATTAAAGATGCCAAATACAAAGATGAACAATTCATAACAAAAAAATTAGTTATTAAGTGTTGAGGTCAACATTTTTATGAAGGGGATAGGAATTTCATGATCTTACTATTCTATATTCCTATGTTTAATAAGGAGAAACATTTGTGGCTTGATTAACCTTAAAAAAATTATTTATTAGCTTTAGTTATTATCTTAGTCCAAGTTAATTAGGATGAAGAGGTGTCTTTTTACATAGTTTTTATCAACATAAATTAGTTTCAAAGGGAAAATAAGCCTTATACATCAAATAGAACAACTTAAAGCCCACATAATGAATTTTTAGTTGAGGCATAAGCACTACAATTTTAGCCAAGTTGTCAAGTAAGATTTAACACAACTTCAACAAAGTTGTAAAGCAAAAATAGTATGTAATGACCCCTTTTTGGTGAAAGCACATGAACCCGAACCTTGCATTCAAAGTGTTTCTCAAAGAGGCATTATAAATGTTAGAGATCATTAAATTTCAATAAGAATATCTGAGAAGGTCAAAGATGGTATAACTATTTGATTCTTGTCAAAGGATTATTCATTTCCCACTTGCACCTACCATGCATGATTCTTCTATAAGATGCTACATAAGTACATCAGACATTAGATATCTTTTCAAACTCCTATAAATGGAATTCTCTTCTATCATAATAAATGAATAGAGTCATTTCTACTTGCAAGACTCAATAGTTGCTACAATCATTATCATTGAATATTTGTAAATAATATATATATATATATATAATCACTCTTTTATTTATGTCAATTGATATTTATTTATTTATATATAATTATTTATTTGTATTGATTTACATTAATTATTCTCACTTATTGATACTTGTATATACATTTATTCTTTCCTTATCATATATATATACACCCCTCCATATTATTTATCTTAGAACTTGTCTATATAAATAATTATCACACATGCCTGCTAAAGACACATGTCAGTCCTACTTATTGACTAATCCTTAACTCTTGTTTATTCCTATTAAATTACCTCTTACTGCATTAAGGCCAAGCGCTGACATCAGGTATCACTTACTTGTCTGAACCGATTTGCCAATGTAGACCAGTCTGCCCTTTAACCTTCCAGCAGTGACTTCTACCTTCAGCCACGTGAATATTCTTTGGTTCTATCTGCTGGCCTTCCTTCCTTGTCCATTCCTTGTCAGAAATAGATTTCTCTTTTTTATTCGATGTCCTTTTTCCTTCTCTTTATACTTAACACAATTTTAGGCTACTGCTGGGACCCACGTTTCAGACCTTGTCCCCCATTTGAAAAGCAGTGAACTTAAACAATGAATATTTTGTAGAACTCACAATTCCTCTTAATGCCTCTCCGTTGGATTAAAGAGAATATCTTGTAGGTAATTCCCATACTCCTCTTCTCCAGCGATTCTCCTTAAATCTTCTCACGTCACAAGCATTACTCACCCCTTCCAAGAATCGCGCCCCTTCACTCGTATTTTATGATCGCTGCCTTTGCTTTATTTAGCATTTGTTAAAACTCAATGTTCTATGAATTTACGATTATAATATTTATTCATTTTCTATGATTTCTTTAATGTAATTAATCATATTAGTAATATATATTTTTTGTAATCTGCTTCGTTATTATAATATGGGTAATTGATTATATAATTATAATATTACCTTATGGTAATTATAATTATAATGATATTACTAGTATTTCTTTCATGTCTTAAATATGTATTTTGTATTTATAATTCTTCAATAATGATAATTTAATTATAATATTATTTTATTTTTATATTTTATATTTATTACATCGATATAATATTTATGATGTTATTTATAACAATCATTATTATAATATTTTCCGGACAGTTACAATTGTGTAATATCATATGGTTAACTATTTTAATTATGCTTCTAAACGCCACAAAAACGGGGACATGACATACCAAGGATCTACATAAAATAATTCTAAATCCTTCTCTATTCAACCTCACACCCTTAACTCCAGTGTGGGATTAGAAGATAGATTTGGGAATACCTTTCTTCTTCCTTTGGAAAACTGTCTAGGAAATGTTATCATCAAAATACTTAGACCTAGGGGAAGGGGGAGACTCCCCACAAAGGGCCCATCCATGGGAACAGCACAAAAAGATGAATGTCTTCTCAAAGATCCCGATGATCAACTTCCACAAGAAAAGACAGATTCTAAGGAAAAGTTGAGGGTGTAGCTAAAACAATAAAAAACATGAAGTTGAGCAATCAAATCAAAAGCTAGGTAGGACTCAACAAAAGGAGCCAAAGGAGCTATAGGAGTGAGACACTTGAAGATCTACGCTAATCACATGAGAAGCCCCCTCAGAAACTTGGCTCATTGTAAGAGGAATCAAAAGAGAAGATCTAGGATCCTAAGAAGACACATCATATTAAGAGGAACCATCAACCAAAGAGTAAGAAGTGTTAATAGTCAAGTCATCATTGTGGGCATTCCTCCACTGCATCTTGTATTGTGTTGAGTGGATAATTTGAAGCTAGGTGGTCAATGGAAAACCATTGTCTACATCTAAAGGGAGTCCCTCATAGTCAAGTGTTTGTGTCCAAGGGTTATCCCCTACCATCAAAATATTATCCCCATGAAGAGTCTTATATATATATATATATAAGACCACCAACATATGAGAAAAAGTAGAGTGACCCATGTAGGAAGTAGTAGAGTCAACCTTTAAGAAGTTACCAATTGTATTTCCAATGGCCTCATAATAGAAATCTACCTTAAATTGGAGAGGAAAATTTAGTATCCTAACCCATACTAGTATGATATTGAGATGTTTAAAGAGGGGCTTGAAGGAGATAGACCAAGTCTTGACCAAGAGGGAGTACTTAGCTCACATCCATAACCCATCATAAAGAACCAAATCCCTATCATTTCAAGAGTAAAAAATTTCTATGAAGAATCTCCTATCACAATGGAATAGATTAATATTTCCATCAATGAGAGGCTTCCAATATTCTTAAACCCAGTTGTGTAAGTTGGGAAGAGAAGACCACAAATTATTAAATCTATAGAGAAAGCCATAATGAAGATAAAATTCTTTAACTTTTATCACATCCTATCCATAAACCACAAAAAGGGAGGATTATGAATAGGGAAGGGACCATATTTTATCTTGCAAAGAAGGGTAGGCAAGAACCCTCGTACTAGCTATATTTGTGTAGGATGAAAGGGGACCGTATCTTGAGCCTAAAGAACCAATCTTTGTACCAATAATTTGACTATGAGATACCCCAATCACATATACACATTCCTATAGGATACCAATGCCATTATTGACCCTTGAAACAAGACCATTTCCATCAAGATAAGCAACTCAAAAGTTAAAAAAAAAATAGTCATTACCATAAGAGAACACACCTCAAATAAGGAGTGGTTGGATAATTTCCAAAATTTATTGAGGTGTAGGTGACATATGATCATGGAGAGAAGAGTCCACAAATAGTGGATACATGGCCCTATCAAACACATAGGACAACTAAGAGGGGGGGTTGAATCAGTTGTATATTAAAACCTTCAAACCCTCATTAATCTTCAAACCCTTATTAAGCTTTAGCATGAATGTAAACAAATGAAACATCAACACATCAACAACCATACACAATAGAACACTAGATTTACGTGGAAAACCCTAATCAAGGAAAAATTGTGGTGAGGATTAACTTGCATATATATGAATATCGACACTAATTACAAAAGGCTCATTTCCCAAAGAAAGAAAGGCTCACTTTCAAGGGCCCACTACCCAAGAAGATCAGTTCTTCAAAAATACAAGAGAATAAAAAGAGACTGTTATGAGGAGATTCACTACCTCAGAGCAACAGGAGAATCCACCACAACCATCTGCAACCTTTAGCTCACTGCCTCTAGCAACTTTAGGCACACTAAAATGTAGACACCTTCTTGTCACTGCTTCCAATAGTCTTAGACGTTCATGCTCACACTTAGATCATAGAACTTGATCACATACACATCATTTCACATCACAAAACACACCACACACTTCTCCAATAAATGACCTTGTATATATATATATATATCATCCACAACCACAATTAACCTTTTCCAAGTCAACTTCAATGAAATGTATGCACCTCAAACGTGCAACCACAAAATAGGTTGGCACCAAACACCTCCACCATGGAAAGAAGTGAATGAAAACCACATTAAGGGTTAACCAAGACCCAAATATACACTGACAAGCTACACCAAGCTTCCACAATCCATGAAGAACATCGACACATAGCACTAGCATGCTAGGTCGGCCAAACCGGCATTAACACTAACAAGAAACCACATTCATACTTCACCAGGTCTAGAAATAACTTGGAGACCACTTAGCATTATTACACAACATCCTAGAATATTTTAACACCAATAGAATACTCAAAATCACTGGCACAAACATATGCAATTGAGAACATTATCATCCTATGCAACCAATCAAACT